>VONZ01000104.1:1187500-1242500 GCA_012976165.1 Labeo catla
TCCGCGGAATTGGGCTACTTTAACACTGTTGCCACAGGTTGTATTTCATGTCTGCGGGTTGAATCGACCCCAGTAATGTCATATTTAGCACCTGAAATGCGAATTTACCAGGGAAACCCTGAAAAAAAAAAATGTGTATTTTACCCCCTAGAACACGATACACGCGATACACCATTGGGCTAGTTTTCAGCTAGTTTTGAGGAGCAATTGGGCGGGTTTTGTTGTGAAAACCTGGCAACCCTGGAGCTTGGCAAAGCTGCGTTTGCCAGCGTATGACAGCCACAATCTCATTCATACCACTATAAAATGTAGCATTCGGTGTAGAATTGAAATGGGTTCGATACGGTCTGCGCTGACTCGCGCATATGATCCGCCTGTGACTTCATTCGCCTCAACGTAAAGCATATTTACACTGTCTAAATCATTCCCTGTCCCCTAAATAGTGCACTATTTGCCATTCACTGTACAGAAAATACTAATTCTGTGAACAAGTGACTGATTTCAGCCACAGCTTCAGTGTCTATTTCTAGTGTAGGGGGCGGGATGCTTCGGATTCTAGAGAGAATTTGATTGGACAGAAAGTTTAATGAGAAGCTGAAGTGCAGGGTGATGTCATCAAAATCACAAACTATATTGGCGGAAGTTAGAGACTAAGTTTTGAATGTTTATATCTTGTAAATGCGAATTTTGTCACCGTTTTGAAACACACTAGCTTATCACTGTAAAAAATTACCATGAATTTAACGGTAAAAATACTGTAAAAATGCTACAGTAAAAACCTGTTAAATGGTTAACGGTAAAAGGCCGTAAAATTGACAGTGAACAGTGAAATTTACTGTAAACTGACATTCCCAGAATTCCCTGTGTTACATTTTTTTTTTTTTACATTTTATGTTTTTTTTGATAATATAACCCTTTCTTCTTAGTTTTTTCTTAGCTATTTTGTACATTAGGGTTGTATGTTACGTCTAATGTTGTTAAATTAATGTTTATGCATTATTTCAGTTTCATGTGTATTACCATGATGGTGTTTAGTGTTTGTGTGAATGACACTGTGCACCTTCTATATGTTAATATTTAAAAGCTGTTTGTGATGAGCTTAGGTTCATCATTTGACTTTCTCATCACCACCTGCTTTTGGTGGTTATCAGTGTATTAGAAAGGTACAAAACAGATTTCAGTACTTCAGTAGGCTGGTACATTAACATTATATCAGTTAATAAAAATTACGGTATTTACCTGTAAATCTAAGTGAAAACCGCAAAACATAAAATGTTGCTACCGTATTTTTTATGGTAAAATTCTGGCAACCACAGCTGCCAGTTTTTTACTGTAAATTTTACGGAATATTTTTTACAGTGTAGATAACCTTAAGGCTAACATTCATACTAATCATACATTTTGATTTCATGGGGACTTTAATCAAATTAGCCCAAATATTTATTAAACCAAGATGCGAGGCTTGAAGTATATATAAACCTTAGTGAAGAACAGATGTTCATATGCAGAATTCTGTGGGCTTAGGTTCCGTGTGGGTCTGATCATGAGTAACACATTCATAAAAGATGTGGAACAGATGGTTTCTTGAATCACTTGTTTCACCTGTACTGCAGTTTGGCAGATTATGTAATTTACAATTGAAGTCATGCACTTTCATTTATGCTGTTTCTCAAGACAGCTCTTATTGTTTCTTTCTCTCATGACTCAGGAGCAGACAGTCCCACATGCAGTAACGGGGTCACCCCTACTAACAAAAATAAGAGCCACAACAAGTACACAGGCGTAAGCTCCGCCTCCTCCTCTCCATCCTCCTCTCCTTCCTCCGTCAACTACTCAGAGTCCAACTCTACCGACTCCACCAAGTCCCAGCCCCACAGTGCCACCAGCAACCAGGAGACTAGGTCTGTGTTGTTGCTGCTTGGGTTAGTACCAGATTTTGAACCAGAGAGAAAAACAGAATGTGCGGTTGAATGCAAGCAAGGCCAAGCATATAAAATTGAACTTGTTTTCAAATGTTGTGTACTCACTTTCTCGAGAGACCCGCTCTGCTGTTGACAGTGTGTTTTTGTGTGTTGACAGTGATAGTGAGATGGAAATTGAGGCAGAACATTACAGCAATGGCGTGACAGAAAGCTCAACTCGCATTATGAATGGCACATACAAACACCAGGAAATCCTGCAGGCGGATGACAACAGTGTTGGCAATGGAGTAGCAGGTACAGGACAAAAATCAGATACCGTATGTGCAGGACTTTCAATGTCGTACTCAACAGGCTGTGAGAAGGTTTTTTTTTTTTTTTTTTTCTCCGTATCCCTAGTTCATTCTTCACTCTGAAGTGACTAGTACTTTCTCTGCTTTCTCTGTCCTTCTCCCCCTTGAGAGCTGCTAAATTGAGCTTCTCTATAATTCAGCTCATTAAATGTTTTTCTCCAAGGTTACAAAGAGGGAGTGTGATCTTTTGTAGTTGCAAAGTTTTTGTAGAGTGTGTAGTTTTTTTTTTTTTTTATAGCAACCAATGCTCAGTTTTTTTTTTTTTATTTATTTTATTTTATTTTTATTTTATTTCTTGTAATACTTTCAGGCACATGATTTCTTTGCTTAGATTTGAGAAAATGGTTAAACTGGGTCTACTTTTATTCGCACTATTAGATGAAGGACTTTGCAATGTTCTTTTATTTTTATTATATTAATAGGCCTATCAAACGATTAATTGCAATTAATCACATCCAAAATAAAAGTTTGTGTTTACATAATATATTTGTGTATACTGTATATATTTATTATTTAGATATAAATGATATATAAGCATTTCTAAAATATATACATGTATGTGTGTGTATTTATATATAAAAAATAAATAAACAGTACACACACGTTACGTAAACACAAACTATATTATATTATATTATATTTAGTTAAATATGGGTCAGTAATTTTTATAATAAATTAATAGTTTAATTAAACAAGGGTGCATTAAATTGACATTTATAATGTTACAAAATATTTGTTACAAATAAATGCTGTTCTTTTAAACAAAAATTTATTTTGAATGAGAGTAAATGCAATTAGTCATTTTACAGCTCTATATTATATTATATTATATTTTAAATTATGAGTCAGTAATTTGCTTTAATAAATTAATATTTTAATTAAGCAAGGATGCATTAAATTGACATTTATAATGTTACAAAATATTTCTATTACAAATAAAAGCTATTCTTCTAAACACAAACATTTATTTTGGTTGCGAGTAATTGCGATTAATCGTTTGACAGCCCTATGTTATATTATATTATATTATGTTAAAAATTATGAGTCAGTAATTTTTTGTAAATTAATATTTTGATTAAGCAAGGATGCATTAAATTGACATTTATAATGTTACAAAATATTTCTATTACAACTAAATGCTGTTCTTTTAAACACAAACATTTATTTTAGATGTGAGTAATTGCAATGAATCATTTGACAGCCCTATATTTTATTTTATTTTATTTATTTATTTATTTTTATTTATTTTTTTTGTTGTTGTTGTTGTTGCAAATTAATGGATCAGGAATTAATTTTTTTATTATTTTAATTCAGCAAGGATGCATTGAATCGACATTTATAATGTTAAAAAAGATTTCTGTTACAAATAAATGCTGTTCTTTTAAACTTCTTTTAAAAAAATTAAAACAAAAAAAAAAAAAATCACAATTTCCATAAAAATATTAACATTAAGAAATGTTAACATAAGAAATATTTCTTGAAAACCAAATCAGCATATAATAATTTCTAAAGATCATCTGTTGTATTCTATTCTGCAGTATTTGCATTCCCGGTAGTTCTGCTCGCTAATTAAACATGGCCCCATTAATAAAACAATTTTGGTGAGATTTCCCAGCAGTACCATATTGAAGCAATTTTTTAACCACAATAGCTATGTCCGCTGTGCAGTTAGTGTTGCAAACATGTCTGCTTTTGTGGTTTCACTGCAATTTATCTGCTCCTCTAGATGACAGCTGCAGCTCAAGACAGCTGTGTGGAGGAAACCAGGCGGCCACGGAGAGAATGATCCAGTTCGGCAGAGAGCTTCAGGCCCTCAGCGAGCAGCTCTGCCGCCAATACGGCAAGAACGCCACTCACAAAAAGATGCTGCAGGTAAGAGGGATAGGGAAATCAGAGGGAGGGCGTTATGGTGATATTGTGCAATCATAACACATCAGTTTGATTGTTGTGTTTTATATTAAATATTGGTGAAGTGGTCTATTTAGGCTTCATATTCTGAGAATATAAACTAATCTGTTCAACTCCTCTGCCTCTTGTTTGTTGCTGATGTAAATACACAGTTGAAGTGGAAAGTTGATTAGCCCTGTGGGTAGCAGTACACATGCTTCCTTTGTACCCACTCGCCAATGAGTTTGTTTGTGTGTTTAGGATGCATTCAGTCTGCTGGCGTACTCAGACCCCTGGAACTGCCCCGTGGGCCAGCAGTTGGACCCCATGCAAAGAGAGGCGATCTGCTCCGCTCTCAACAGTGCTATTCTGGGTAAGGCTGCTTGGCTGGCTGAGATCACACACTGAGAAATTGTGTGAACATGATCGCTTATGTAGGCCTTTTAATTTAAATGTGGCCACATTAATGTGAGACCATTATTATATGAGCATGTAATGGTCTGGTAACATGGCCACAAGTTCTTATGATCGTTCCTACATAATGGTCTCACGTCTGTGATCTTTTCCCTCATTTAGAGTCTCAGAATCTGCCCAAACAGCCTCCACTCATGCTGGCTTTGGGTCAGGCCACCGAGTGCGTGCAGCTGATGGCCAGGGTTCGCTCTGGTTCTTGCTCCTTCGCCAGAGTTGACAACTTTTTGCACTAGCACCAGTCCAGGTGAGAGCAGCAAGGTAATTATAGTTTTGAAAAAAATATTTTTATGCATATGCTCAGCAGTCTTCAGCACGCAGTTTTGAATTTATAAAAATGACCCGGTTCAAAAGTGTACATCCCCTTGCTTCTTAATACTGTGCTCTTACCTGAATGATCCACAGCTGTGTTTTTTGTTTAGTGATAGTTGTTCACGAGTCCCTTGTTTGTCCTGAACAGTTAAACTGCCTGCTGTTCTTCAGAAAAATCCTTCTGGTCCCCTTTCTGGTTTTTCAGCATTTTTGTGTATTTGAACCCTTTCCAACAATGACTGTATGATTTTGAGATCCATCTTTTCACACTGAGGACAACTGAGGGACTCATATGCAACTATTACTGTAGTTTCAAACACTCACTGATGCTTCAGAAGGAAACACGATGCATTAAGAGGTGGGGGTGAAAACTTTTGAACAGAATATAGATGTGTACATTTTGCCTATATATTATATTTTTTCATTTAGTACTGCTCTTCAGAGGCTACAGAAAATAGTTACATGTTTCCCAGAAGACAATACAAAAGTTAAATTTACCCTGATTTTCAAATTCAAAAAGTTTTCACCCCCCTGGCTTTTAATGCCTTGTGTTTCCTTCTGGAGCATCAGTGAGCCTTGAGCCCTCTGTAATAGTTGCATATGAGTCCCTCAGTTGTCCTCAGTGTGAAAAGATGGATTTCAAAATCATACAGTCATTGTTGGAAAGGGTTTAAATACACAAAAATGCTGAAAAACCAAAGAATTTGTGGGACCTAAAGGATTTTTCTAAAGAACAGCAGGCAGTTTAACTGTTCAGGACAAACAAGGGACTCATGAACAACTATCACTAAACAAAAACAAAGCTGTGGATCATTCAGGTAAGAACATAGGATTAAGAATCAAGGGGATGTAAACTTTTGAACAGGCTTATTTTTTTATTAATTCAATTAATTAATCAATTATCTTTTATGTTTAGGTCAATACTAAATAAACAATAACATGCATTTTGTATGATCCCTTTTATTTTGGTCAAATAAAATTTTTAATGATTCTGAAAGTGGGGTGCAAACTGTATTTATATTTAATATTAATATTTTCTGTCCAATTTTATTGTGTTATGTTCAATAAAAAGTGGTTATTTTATTGGCTTGTGTTTTTTAAATTCAGTATCATTAAAATGACTGATTCAAATTAAAAAGTCTAACAAAATTAATTTAGATTATTCAATAAAATAATAAATAATTACTACAAAGCATTTTTGATTTCGGTTTTCGGCCAAGAGTATCCAGCATTTTCGGTTTCAGTCTCGGCCCAGAATTTTCATTTCAGTGCATCCCTAATATTTTTATTTTTTGTACAGGAATTTGATTTGTAAAATTTAGTTTAGGTTATTAGTTTATTTTTTTTTATTTTAGGTCATGTTTTTTTTTTTTTTATTTGTGTTTTAATTGTAATTCAATGCAATTTTTCAGGTTTCAATGCTTTTTAACATGCAAACATAAATCATTCCATATATAACAAGATACGCAACACTTTTATCAGAGACAAAAGTTAATTTCTCTGTAATTTTATTGAATTTTTGTTTATATTTTATTGCTCATTTATACATACAGTTTAGTGTTTGTACTTCTAGTGTTTGTCAAAATCAGCTTTTTATTTTTTACTCTACTTAACCTTTTTCCCCCCACTTGTAGTTTTATTTGAATTCAGTGTCATTTCAGTTTTTCATTCCTTATCTACATTATTTTTAAGATAAGAGCAGGTATGGCCAACTTGAATGTGTGAGGCTTCCAGTTATTTTAGCTGTAAAAAAAAAAAGTTATTTTATATTGCAAACGGTGATATTATCATATTATTTTAATATATTATCATAATCACAAACACACTGTTTTGTAGCTCAAATAGTTTTACAGTTTACTGCACTTAGATATTCAGGTCTTGTTTAGTGTTTGTTCTTTTGCAAAATCAATTTTGTTCTTACTTAGCCTCTTTTTCCGCTGCTAGTTTAATTAAAAAAAAATTTTGATTTCTTAAAATATTCCAGTATTTCTCTTGTCCGTGTTAAAAACATAACCCATTTGTGTTTCCCTCAGGCAGTGTTCAGGACAGCTACGAGGAGGACTTTCCAGTTGGTTGCCATGAGGAGAACACGCGTTTGAATTGGTGTGTCGCTTGCCGTTTGCCAGAAGCAGCCGAGCAGAATGAATAGAAACATAAGAAGAGAGAGGCTTCTTTTTAATTTAGTATTATCAAATACAAATTGTGTGACACTATTTAAAGATAATTAATTATTCTGTTTATCTAGTCATTTTTATTTTAGTTTATATTTTGTCCGTTTGTTGTGCTCATCTTGAAAACAAATCAACTTCCCAAACTACTTTTGTTTTTTTCATGGGTGAGTTCAGTGCATAGTATTTCAAGCGTACCATATCAAAAATACACATAATGGTAAGTTCCTACTGAAAATTTGAGCTACGCACTCTGGTTTTTCTCAGTCAGAGCTCAGGTATTTAGACGAACGTTCGTTTGTCGTCAGAGCGGGGAATTTGCGGACACAGGTATCGCTTTACAAGTGGGTTTTAAAGCAGGTCCTTTTCTACGTACAACAAATTCTATACGTTTTTCTTTTAATTTGGTCAACCTTAACAGCCCCTTTAGAAATTAAATGGACGTATATATTGCGCATACGTGAATTAAGCGTGACCGTAAAATGAGGGTGAGATAATGCATGCCTCCTAGCGTCTTTTAAGCTACTTTAGTATCTCAGGCACCAGCACGAGTTTTATTAGACACAATCACACAGTGACGACGCAGACTTGCCTTCGGGTCCAATGTAGATTAAGTCTATTTTCAACCATGCCCAGAAATGAATCTATTTTAGCGATATTTTACCATCTTTATAGCAGTGGGTATCATGCAAACGTCAACCTTCACTTTTTTTTTTTTTTAAGTTTTAAGCTGAAGCTAACAAGTGGTTTTCTGATTTTTGTGGCTGTACCAAATAAAAACACAACATTTTTGATGAAAGAATATCAAGGTCAGTAGTTTGATTACTGAGAAGCTCCACTGAAGCTTGCAGACTAACTTCGTATACGAAGTCTGTATGTTTTATACCCGTGTGAATAGTGTCAACGTGTTGATAGTTCTCCTGTTAGATTAACAACTACAAACTGACACCGTTTCAACCGTTTCTGTTATTGGTTGTTTCATTGGCTGTTAAGTACTGTTGTTCTAGTTACTTACCATTGGATGCACTGTACTTCAATTAATGCACATGATGCATTACTGTATCTGTCTACCTCTCCTGTTCAGTAATGGAGGGACAGAGTATGAACTTGCAGCGTGCAAGACAATTGACTGACCCAGCGTTCCTGCAAATGAACAGAAACAAAAAATGTATTTATTTAGCATTAGAACATCTCCTTAAATTGCAATCATCTTTGTTGCTCCAGAACTTCACCTAGACCTCATATCAGTGCAATTGTTTTGGTTTTTCCCTCCCCGACGTCCCAATCTTTTCCTTGGCCTTTGTAAATGTGATGTTAACTGGCTCAGGCACTTAACTTTCTTTTTTTTTCGTTCTTTTAATCTGATCATCCATGAAGGAAAAACTATAAAGCGATCCCGTGTCAACCCAGCATTTTACTTGCCAGCACGCCGCCGTGGTGTTGAATGTAGCTTAGCCGATTTTATTTCCCACATTTTTTGCTGCTGGCCATCATGAGATTGTTACATTCCCGTATCTACACCCGCTTTTGTTCAGTTATACCTCATTTACTCTTAGGACAGTGCTGTTTAGCTTGTTGTATCATGACAGGCGTTTTAACAGAAGGTATGTGTAGTGCAGGTTGACCTGCCGACCATCTGGCAGAAGTCAGAGCTCCTCGATGGCTAAAATAAACTTGGCCTTCCCAACTTTTGAGTTGCATAATCAATATAGGGAGAGTAAAATCACAGATTACACTGTTTGGAGCCCTACCATTTGTTTTTACCGGTGTTTTTGTGTTAGTCCTAATTGTGTGGGGTGGTCCTGGTCCCCAACAATCTTGTTTTACCATTTTACTCTGCTAAATTGGTCAATTTGGTTGTTAAATGGTGGTATGTTGTTGCATGGGGACATCTTGTGTAACTTTTTCCCTTATGTTTGAGTTACAAAATGGCAGTTCATATAGAAGCGCTCGTACTTCTACTTAGATCTTTTTTAATGCCAAATATGTTTTGGAACTCATCGTAATCTAACCACCTATAATTAATATTGTCATTTTAAAATAATCCATTATAGAACAACTTACTGGCTTTAAATAGGGACCTACGTACATATATGGAAGGGAAGACAGTAGCCAAAATCTTTGTCGAGATCTTAGTCATGTGGTGATGTTCCTGCCTCAAAAGACAATGGAGCAGGACAAATGGAATGGAGTACAGCAAGCTGTGCACAATTTAACTTCTATTATGATTTTAATTTTATTTGAGTTTTCTTTTAGCAATTGTGAAATGAGTTACCCTCTACTTAGCATGAACCTTTAAAAACCTTTAAAACAACATAAAAAAGAAAAACAATATAAAAAAAAGAAAAAAAAGAGACATACCTATGTACTGGAAACATAAAGAAATATTGTACTCATTTAATTTTGACAGAATTATTTTTATTAAAATACACATCCATGAGCAAACCGTGTCTGTGTTTTGTATTATTTTGTTGTTGTTATTCATCTTTTTGATATACCAAACCGTTTCCGTAAAGCTTGTTAACGAATTTGACGAAGCTTGTGCAAAACAAACTTTTAATAACTTTCTTGCAGCAATGAGTTCAAAAAAGTAGATTTTTAACAAAATTCAAGATTGCAAAAAAATCTTGACCCGGCATGAGCCAAGGAATCAGAGGGAAATTTTTTTGCTTCTAGACCTTTTTGTTTAAAGGTTATTAGCAGAAATATGGGTGCAAATTTGGCCTATTGGTGGCTACCATAGTCTTTCAGAGTGGAAAAAGAAGAAAACTAACGAATACAATAGGTGCCTAAGCACCTTTGGTGCTTGGCCCCTAATAACAGAAACATTTATTCTACATATGTGACCCTGGACCACAAAACCAGTCATAAGTAGCACAGGTATATTTGTAGCAATAGCCAGCAATACATTGAATGGGTCAAAATTATTGATTCTTTCATGCCAAAAATCATTAGGATATTAAGTAAGATCATGTTCCATAAAGATATTTTGTCAATTTCCTACCATAAATATATCAAAACTTAATTTTTGATTAGTAATATCCATTGCTAAGAACTTTAAAGGCGATTTTCTCAATATTTTGAGAAATAGTTGTATCTTGGCCAAATATCCTATTCTAACAAACCATACATCAGTGCAAAGCTTATTAATTTTGCTTCTCAGATGTATAAATCTCAGTTTCAGACAAATTTATAACTGGTTTTGTGGTCCAACTACAAACATTGATAATACACAAATACTAAAAGTACTATAGGACTATAGTGACAAATAAGTTAAAATGTAAATAATACTGTTGGTCCAGGGTCACATATACTGAAAGTAATACACATGTATATAGAAAAAATAAGAGAATTAATGCACAAAGGTGGCTTTATGATGGTAAAATGTTGAGCCAGTTTTGGTGAAAATCGGACAAACCATCTGGGAAGAGCTCGAAAAATGGATTTTGCTTTTGTGGACCTTCCAGTTCAAAGGTTGTTGGCAGAAATATGAGTGCAAATTTAGCTTAATGGTGACGAGAAAGGCCATTATCAGGTCATTATTCTTTTTCAGAGGCTGTACCTGGATGATCCTGCACCCTCAGATTTTTTTCTTGATCCCTTCTTGAAGATGGGCTGTGTATTTTGAGATGTCTGGATGTTGAAATACATGGACACTTCATCATTCTGTGAAAACATCACATTATATGTGTTGGTGTTTATAAATACAAAACGATAAGAACAGTTTGCCACCTTCTTAAAGTCATAACTAAGCATTAAATAATTGAAAGCAGTAACATTTAAGCTCTTTTAATGTGGAGAGTTCGTCACCTCAAGTTTCTCCTCATAAAGCTCACTGTGGACCAACACAGACCTGCCATCACCTCACTCACTGCAACACAAGTCACTGGAAGTGTCAGTAAATCAGGTATAGTACAGAAACACTTAATTTTAAAAGAAACACTTCTTAATTTTTGTATTTTTATTATTACTGGAAGCCTGACCGTCCTTTTTTTTCTAGATAAACACGTCAGCGGGAAGTTGCAGACTTTCCCCTTTACATGTAATATTGTATTTACATTAATAATAATAAAAAAGGCTTGGCCTCAGATATTATAAAAACATTGCCTTAAGAATATAACTGAACTGAATGTAAGTTAAGACTGAGAGCATTTACGTTTTCACATCTGAAAGGATCGGTTACCTATATCATCAATAACTGCCAGTGTTTCCAAAAATCCCGCCGTTTAACGTTTTGCTTGATTTGATGGGACTTCCTTTGTGTGTTTCTGTGCCTATTCATCAGCTGTATCAATTTACAAATGAGCTGTTATGTAAATTTTGCAGGTGAGAATCGTGAGAACCGTTT
This sequence comes from Labeo catla, assembly GCA_012976165.1. NCBI lineage: Eukaryota > Metazoa > Chordata > Actinopteri > Cypriniformes > Cyprinidae > Labeo > Labeo catla. The sequence continues at coordinate 1,198,959 of VONZ01000104.1, forward strand.
GGTAACTATAGAAACAGATTTGAATCGTCATTACCAGCATTAGACAGCAGAGAGCGCCAATTCCCTCAATTTCACACCTCAACCGATGACCGGGGTCCACTAGAGGGCCTCAGTCACCTCACTGGATGCCATAATACAGTATGTCTTAATATATAAATATATAATAATATATAATAAAAGTATTACTTTGAATATCTAAATAATTTACCAATTAACATGCTTATATGTAGCCTATCTGCATATTATTTTGTACTCGGGACTGATTATTTTGTACTCGGGACTGATTACTTTGTAATCAGGAACTCTACAAGCAGTAGGCTTAATCAAAATTGACAATTAATCTGGTTTAATTAATTATGTTTTTTTGCAATAAGTTTTAAGTTCTGTCAGATGAAATATCAGCAGTATCTAGTTGTGCATATGGAGTCCGTCTGCAGAGCAAATTTATGTTGAATCTTGCAATTAATTATGATCATTTTAATGTACTAACAGTCCTAGTTTCTGTTTTAGAAAAAAAAAAAAACTTTTGTTATGGCTTTAGTAGATGTATAAGAGGGGGAAAAAAATCACAACCTATGTAGCCTATAGGAAGTCACAAAGGTTGAGAACTGCTCTAGTCAGAGCGATTACATCACATTGATTTCCTGCAATCTGAGATACGTTATCGCAAATCTAATGTGTCCTTTGTCTGTAATGCAATAATGCTCAAGTGCATCCAGCCACTTTTAAAATAGAAATAACCAGGTTTTCCCATATTTTCTCTGAAATTATAAGAAAGATAAACCACAGGTCCCTAAATTAAATTCTATGCATTTATCATTTGTGACCCTGAACCACAAAACCAGTAGCATGGGTATATTTGTAGCAGTAGCCAACAAAAAAAATGTATGGGTCAAAATGATAAATTTTTCTTTTATGCCAAAATTCATTAGAATATTAAGTAAAGATCATGTTCCATGAAGATATTTTGTAAATTTCCTACTGTAAATATATAAAAACCTAATTTTTGATTACTTTTTGCACCCTCAGATTTCAGATTTTCCTAAATATTGTCCTTTTCTAACAAACCATACATCAATAGAAAGCTTATTTATTAGCTTTCAGATAATGTATAAATCTCAATTTCAAAAAAATTGACCCTTATGACTGGTTTTGTGGCCCAGGGTCACATTTGGTTAAATATATGAACTACAAACATCAAAAATACACAAATACTAAAAGTACCATATGGTGACAAAATATATGAAATAAGTTAAAATGTAAATAATATTGTTTTAAGAAGACAACACAATCTAAATAAATTTTAAATACTTTTATTATCTTGATAGAACATTTTATAATCAGCTTATAACATTCACAGTATTGTACACCTTGACCCATCTGATTATAATAAAAACACAAGCATCTAAAGATTTACTTTTGTGATACTCAAAAGAAATAGAAACCTCCGCTCCAGAATTCTAATATACATACAAAAGTACAAGAATAAGAAAAATACTTTCCATATTTTACACATATATAAAATGCTCTTTTTTATAAAAAGGGCTCCTAGTGTACAAAAGTGTCCGTCGTTTCATATTTCTATTTATACATATACATTGACATACACAAGAAAAAAAAAAATAATGCAATATTATTGGTGCTCCAGTTGTGTGCTGTTCTACACCCCATCACTTTCTGTTTAAAATTCAGTGCTTACTCTCTCCATCTAGAGTATGCCAATAAAACATGTTAAATTAAATACAGATAACAAAACAAAGTGACAGTTCACTTCTCCAGATGTCTCTTGCTATACGTTTCAAATCGCCCTCCGGTTTCGCTTGCCCTCGCCGTCTGCGTATAACAATGTTGCTGTGAAAACCCGAGGCAATGAGTCAGAGCGTCAGTTGTGCAGATGTTACGTCTAGACCTGTTCAAATAAACTACATTCTCTTTCAGACCCAAGGCTACCTTGATAAATATCAGTTTTGTGGCAAAGTAACACCTCATTTGTTTTGCTGATCGAGTTAAACCAGATAATGCTGAGCAGATGAGGCTACACCTTCATGAATCACGCCCATCGGTTATGACACGGAAACACTGGCTGATTATTTTTGCTGGCACCTGCTTCTAACTGAAATCTTGAGATCTCCTTCAAAATATTTGGAATGATTAAAAAAAAAACAAATGTATTAGTAACATCTTCATTTTCATGATAAAAGGAGATGCATTTCACCGTTCTTTGTCCATCACGGGCACTTCTTGGTTTGATAGACACCCTTTGAAGCGCTCGACGTCCCGAGGCCGGTATCTCCAGAGTCTAAACAAGCGTTCACCTGGGAGCTCGTTGCCTGAAAACAGCGCTCGGGTCTGTTGGACATTAGAGAAACCAATATTTGACTCCAAGACTGACAGTGTCCACCTCAGTGCCGTTTCTGTAAGGTTATACTTTAAAAATATGAGCGCACACACTAATCATGGCTAAGAAAGCCTCACAGCTTTGGCCATCAGGAGTGGACTGTGTGAAAAAGGTCCCAATGTGCAGAATTCTGGCCTTTCCAAACATGAAAGGAATTTCCTTTTTTTTCCTCTCACTCTTTACAGAAAAACAGAGCACACAGGAGAATGGACAAACTGAGTCAATAAGAGGTCAAGTCTTTCTGAAGATATGCCGCACTGGTGCCAGTTAAGTATATAGATTCCTGTTTTTCCAGAGGGGGAAAGAGGGAAAAACGGGTTGGCATCCTTCAAAAAGCTTTTTAACAATAAAACGCAAAATTCAAACCATTTTATAAACCTTAAAAGCATAGTTCACCCAAAACTCTAAATTTGGTTACTCCCCTCATGTTGTTCAATACCAGTTTAATTTTTTTTTCCCCGATGACCAAGTTCAAATTACTGGGTTACGGAAAATATCTTTTTTGTGTTCCACAGAAGAAAAACGGGTTTGGAATGACACGAGAGGGAGTAGATTTCCAAGATTTTTCAATTTTGGGTGGATTCAACTTTTAATGTAACATTAGACAGAAGAGGAACCCAAAACGAAGTTTGCATTTCCTTGGAAATTAGCTTTTTTGACATCAGAGATATGAATGTGAAAATTAAGCCAACTTGGGAGTAGAGCTGCACAATCTCGATTCAATCACCCATGCGGTCTTATTTTTAAATGACAATGTTTCATCTGTGTCTGTTAAACCTTGGATAAAGTCATACTTGAACATTCAAAAACTATGAGAACAGTTATTATGTTTAGGTATGAAACAGCTTCACAAGCAGTCTTTTCAAACATTAATAGTTATGATATAAACACTGATGTCTATTGTAGCGATCAAAATGCAGGAAATCATCTGTTGAAAGTAATTTTCGCTTCAAATTGGCACTTTTAAAAAGATTTGTTGATTACATTGTTTTGCCACTAAGTGGTGACAAGTGACTGTTAAAAATGTATTTTTCACTGAATCATTCATTCAAGAGATTCATTTAAAATTGCTGATGCATTCAGTAATGAAACAAGTGAAGTATTTATGAGTGAGTCACTGAATCGTTCATTCAATAGATTCATTGAAAAAGGCTGATTCAATCAGTAATGAAACAAGTATTTATGAGTCATTGTATTGTTCATTCAAGAGATTTGTTAAAAAACGCTGATTCATTCAATAAAGAAACAAGTGATGTATTTATGAGTGAGTCATTGAATCATCCATTCAAGTGATTTAAAAAAATGCTGCTTCATTCAGTAATGAAACAAGTGAAGTATTTATGAGTGAGTCATTCATTCAGGAGATTCTTTCTAAAAACGCTGATTCATTCAGTAATGAAACAAGTTAAATATGTATGAGTGAGTCATTGAATCGTTCATTCAAGAGATTCTTCCAAAAACGTTGATTCATTCAGTAATGAAACAACCCTTATGAAAATTAACCATAGTTTTATTATAGTAAAAGTGTATTAACCATGGGTTTTTGGCGCATTGATTACCATTTGTGTAACTATAGTTTTACTATAAATACCATGGTTAAACTATGGTTAGTGTAGCAAGTCCATGGTTAATTTGTGGTTACCATGGTTTAACTATAGGTTTTTTTATTTTATTTGTAGTAAAACCATGGTTAATTTTCATAAGGGGAGTAAAGTATTTCTAAACGAGTCACACATTCATTCAATCTTTCAATTTTTTTTTGGTTTAAATATCATTCAAATTAATAAAACCTTTTTGAATAGACTGCAGCAATTAATATTTTGCCACAGCTTCTAATAAATTAGTTATTTTGCTTAGTTCAGAATCGTGGCGGAATCATGATCTCTATTTGAAACAAAAAATTGTGATTCTCAATTAATCCAAAACCATGCAGCTCTACTTAAAAATGGCTTTTGAACAAACAATCGAGTGACAGAAGTAAAGAAAACATGTTAAAATGTTGTCATATTGGGAATGATCTTAACGATGATCTTCACACTGCACACTTTTGAGATATTAAAAAGGCGATTAATAAACACTTGATGACTTGATTGCAAATAACAACACTTTAAAATCACATTTTGGTAGACTTTTTTCAGTATCAGAAACCACGATCAGCATCAGAATGAGGTGAGATGAGCAAACAAGTATAAACAACACTGATCAGATCCGGTTTAACACTCTTATATTTTCCTCCTCGTCTTCTTCCATCATCATAAAAAGTGAGATGAATTCAAAAACAAGACACATCATTTCCACAGAAGCGATTTGTTCTGTCTCTCGCATCCTCAGAGGTGCAATTGATAACGTTAGGCACCCCAGTAGTAGCTAGCACACTTCAGTTCGACTGTCCTCGGAGTCAACAGAGATGAATATGGTCGGTTCGTCCCAAAAGAAGAAAAACAACTAAGGCGAGAAGAGTGGAGAGCCATAAGGCACTTCCATACAGTGACAGCCACATGCCCTCACACACGGGCTAGATTGTGCAACCTGTGTGTTTTAGGCCGAGGGTCCTCATTCATTGTGATTAGATTGTTGTTTGTGATAGTAATGGCTGAAAAATGACAGTTGATAATATAATAGTTCCTTCATTTTCTTATAAATGTGCATACTGTGGTGTGAAACCTACTGTAGCTCACAAGGTAATGAAGTTACCATCCTCTCTCATGCTTTCTTGGCTACTGCTTGTCTTGGTGGGGCTGCCGTTATGTGTGGGTGTGGTCAGGGAGCTTAAAGAGCTGCTACTGGGCAAGGAAACACTTTGTGGGAGGGGCCTGTGTGCAAATGCACCTGACGACAGGGCGTTAGCGTGGCTGCCGTTGCCATTAGTCATACGGTGTGGCATGTACGTCGACAGGTTGTCGTTCTCAATGATGAGATCAGTATCATCATCACTGTCGCCCTCAGCCACACTGTTGCTGTTACTGCATTGGCTGGCATTCTGTGAGGCGGGGCTGGGGGCGGAGTCATGAGAGAGGGCGGAGCCTCCCGAGCCAGCGGAACTGTTGCCGGCAGACGTTTTACTCGCACGGTGCATCGTGTTGTTGCGCTGATTGGCCGGTTTCACTGTCACGATAAGGTTGTGGCTGTTAGCCACCATCATGTCAGTGACCTGGTCCAGTGATTTACCTGCCACATCAATACCGTTCACCTCAAGGATCTCGTCGTTGACTCCTAGCAATCCTGTGCTCTCTGCTAAACCGCCTTTTACGAGGCGGGAGATGAAGACGCCGGGAACTTTTTCCACACCTTGGGGAGTGATGCGGACGCTGACGCCATCGCGGATGTAGAAGCCGAGGGGTTTGTTGGTGCCGTGCTTGTGTAGACGCACACGGAGATGCGTCTCGGGTAAGATGTCCACATCTATGATAGAAGAGATCTGCCGGAAATCCTGCGGAAGCCCAATGAGCAGCGCTGATTTGGACTTCTGCTTTGGTTGATGCAGACCACCTAGACCCTTTTTTCTTCTCTGAAGAGAGCCTGTTGGAAAGGGCACAATGTCTTCTACATCTGAGGGGAGAAACAGAGAAACTTGTTATATAAAGAAAGAGATAAAGAAAGCTGTTAAGATATGGTATCTTGAATAACTGAATTGAAATTAGTCACATATATGAATATAAGACTACAAAAATATATACACACACTAGCAGTCAAACGTTTGGAATAATTACACTACCAGTCAAAAGTTTTTCAACAGTAAGATTTTTAATGTTTTTTTTTTTTTTTAAAGAAGTCTCTTCTGCCCACCAAGCTGGCATTTATTTGATCCTAAGTACAGCAAAAACAGTCAAATTTTTAAATATTTTTACTATTTAAAATAATTCTATTTGAATATATTTTAAAATCGAATTCTGTGCTTTCAAAGCTGAATTTTTAGCATCATCACTCCAGTCACATGACACTTCACTAATCATTCTAAAATTCTGATTTGCTGCTCAAAAACATTTATTATTATTATGTTGAAAACAGCAGAGCAGAATTTTTTCAGGTTTCTTTGATGAACAGAAAGTTCAGAAGAACAGCATTTATCTGAAATAGAAAATACAAATTAAGAGACTTCTTTAAAAAACATTACAAATCTTATTGTTCAAAACCTTTTGACTGGTGGTGTTTATAAAACATTTTTAAAAAGAAGTCTCTTATGCTCACCAAGGCTGCATTTATCTGATCAAAAATACAGTAAAAACTGTAATATTGTTTTATATTTTAATATATTATAAGATGTAATTTATTCCTGTAATGGCAAAGCTGATTTTTTTTATCAGCTATTACTCTAGTTGTCAGTGTCACATGGTCCTTCAGAAATCATTCTAATTTGCTGATTTGATGCTCAAGAAATATATCCTACTAATATCAATAGCAGTGTGCAATATTTATTGTCTGCGATAATATCGTAATTGTTGTTTTAACAATATGTGAGCTAACATTATTGAGTATGTTACTTGCTTTGCAAAAAATAAACAAAATACATATTGAAAGTCCAAAAGCTGATGTGTGTGAAGCCTATTAGAATGCAGTTGAAATACCTCTAAAATTCAAGTTATGAAAGTGAAAATATCCCTGTATGGGTTTGTTTTTTTATATTTACATAGTTAAGTAATATCACACAAGCAACAGTGCCGTATTACTAAAGTTAAAACAACAGTTGAACAACAAGCTAATATTAACTTGCAAAGCAGAACATTTTTTACGTCTCAGAGCAACACTGCGATATTTCATTCCTGAATTAATGTTACTGAACAAATCATTTGAGTCCATGATTTAATAACCCATTCGTAGATACAGCCGCTTGTTTCGTTTCTAAATGAATCAGCTGCTTTGAATGAATCATTTGAATTAATGGTTCAATGAATCACTCATTAAGACAGGGACTTGCTGCCACCTACTGGCGGTAGTGTCGTATTTATTTATCAATGACAGACCTAAACCAGCCAAGGAACCAGCACCAAAACATATGCAGCAAAGTATTTAGTTATCTTTATAGAAAAATTCTAATAATAATCAAAATATTTTTTGTCAGCCATACCCATAAATATCAATGTCCAAAACATTTGTGCTACTTAATATTTTTGTGGAAACCATGATTTTTTTTCAGGATTCTTTGATGAAAAGAAAGTCCAAAGAGCAGAAGAGGCTTCCTTAAAAAAAAAAAAAACAATAAAAATCTTACTGTTCAAAAACTTTTGACTGGTAGTGTGTATGTGTATGTACATACACATGTACATATATATGAGAATAAAAACTGAAACTGAATACAAAGAAGAACCCCATTCTGTTTTTTTGTTTCCCAGAGAACATTTAAGGTTTGCTGAATATTCAGGTGAACAAAACCGAGACGTGCTTCTTTCATCTCCTTCCATCCAATTCCTCCTGTCGACTGGCCCCATAAAGAAAAGGCCTCACAACTCCACAATTCGTCCACTAAATTTAGAATGATCTACTGTATACACCGCAGTGCAGGTTTATCACTGGCATAAAATACTGTTCCCTGTTACTAAAAATGAATTCAAGGAGATACAAAGCGCCTCTCTATGTGATTCACCATCTGTCCTTCCAGTATCACATCACTGTGACCTCATTTATAAAATTGATCCCCGTAAATCAATTTTAGATTTATTATTGTCAATGTTCTCTGAAAGAATTCAAAATGACATTGATTGCTGAATGTTTATATCGAGCAATAAGGTTGGGAAAACACAGAAGAGACCCGATCATAATAAAAACCGAGAGGCAGGGATGGATGGATGAACAAACAAGGATTGTAATAAATCTGTCCGAGGCACTTGCAATAGGTCAAGGGTCACTAGACGGAATCAGATTAAAAGGCAGATTAATCAAAGCCTCTCTCACAACACATTATATTAACTGTTCAGAAGATCCAAACAAATCACAGCTGATACGTCTGACTAGAAAAAGGAAAAAGGAAAAAAACAAGACTCGTTTTAGCCGATGAGCAGGTAACGGAGAACACAGAGCCCTCCTGACTGGAATCTGGTGGGAGGTAACATGCGTCAGCAGGGAGAATGTTTTTGGTTATTTTTAAACTGCGGCAAGGGTTTTGAGCGTGGGTCTTTGCGGAGAGGTCTTTTTGTGATTATGAGAGCACAGCCTGCTGGGAGTAGAAATAGCAGGAAGTCATCAACACCTTCCCCTCAGTCTGCTGACTAACATTAAACTGCGTACGTTTTCTGCAGCGCGCACATTTCGTTCTATAGCTTAATTATAAACATTCTAGATTTTCATTTACATTTTCAGACGATTTTGGGGTGTTCTGAGTGGTTGGCAGTGCATTGGTATGCGGTTATACTAAGGTTGTTACACAGTTGCTAGGTGTCTTTTTACTGGCCCAAGTCAAAAAGCTAAAAAGAGCTAAAAATATTGCAAATCATTGCTTTCCTGGAAAACTATTTTTGTAAAAGAAAAAAAAAAAATCCATCATGACAGCTCTCTGAAGATTTTAGCATGGCAATAGATATTACAATGTTAATGGTCGTGGTAGAATAGATCTGCTATGCTACTAAAATTGCTGCTGCTATTGGTTTTTGCTGTTGTTGTAGATTATTACTGCTGCTGCAAAGCAAGTACAGGAACTTGCTACTGCTAATACATGCGCCAATACGCTGCTGTGAGTATTTAAGACATTCCTGCTGCACAAGTAGTATATATAGTAACCTGTAGCAGATCTATACAGGTGGAGCTGGGGAGGTGGAGGGTTTCAGGGAAACTCTAAAAGTACAGCTGCAAACTGCTTTAGTGAATGCAAACGAGCCATTTAAATGTAAAGCAGCAAGCTTATTGGCTGCGTATGCAACATGAACCAGTCAGCTTGTGCTGAGTAGTTCAACGGTATGAATGTCATCAGTTTGCGTTAACGACCCATCAGCCTGCGTCATCTAGAGTTTCATGACAGAACTAGGCACAAATAAAAATAAAATGCATACAACAATTATTTGTGAATTATAGCTTAAAGACAAAATACATGCAAGTCCTCTTAGAAAAAAAGAATTTATCCACCTTAAGTCATCATACCTCTTGTGTACATTTTGGAAATTTAATATTATTATTTTTATTTGCAGTATTCTAAAATATGCATAGAGATGTGTAGATAATGTTACTAGTATAGTATGTATTTTTAGTCTGATTATTTTCCATATTTTCAGTTTTCATTTTATTTGACTTAATTTTGTTATTTTCTTTTGTCATTTTTATGTTTTGCTTTTTTTTATTTATTTTTAAGTTTGAATAATTTTATGTTTTTTTAAAGAATTTTCTATTGCTTACCAAGCCTGAATTTAATCCAAAATACGACAAAACCAGTGATATTATGAAATATTTTTATAAATATTTTATATATATTAAAAATATTTTATAAATATTTTTATAAAGTAACTGCTTTCTATTTGAATATATTGTAAAATGTAATTTATTCCTGTGATCAAAGCTACATTTTCAGTGTCACATGATCCTTCAGAAATCATTCAAGAAACATTTTGTAGTATTATTATTAATATTTAAAAGAGTTGAGTAAATTTTTTTTAGGATTATTTGATGAATATAAAGATCCGAAGATCAGCATTTATCTGAAATAAAAAGCTTCAGTAACATTATACACTATGAATGAATACTTTCATTGCTGTTCTTCTGAACTTTCTATTCATCAAAGAAACCTGAAAAAAAGAAATCTACTCCGCTGTTTTCAACATGATAATAATAATAATAATTTTTTTTGGGCAGCAAATCAGAATATTAAAATGATTTCTGAAGGATCACGTGACTGGAGTAATGATGCTAAAAATTCAGCTTTAAAATCACAGGAATAAATTACATTTTAAAATATATTCACATAGAAAACAGTTAATTTAAATAGTAAAAATATTTCAAAATTGTACTGCTTTTGCTGTATTTTGGATCAAATAAATGCAGGCTTGGTGAGCAGAAGAGAATTCTTAAAAAAAAAAAATGTAAAAAAAAAAAAATTTTGACTGGTAGTGTACATTTATATTTTATTCAGCTTTATTTAAACTAATTATTATTATTATTATTATTTTTGGTTTAGTAGGTTTGAGTTAACAATAACAACAGTGGTGCTGGAAACCTGGATAATGATATTCTGGTCCAAAAATATGCCTTAAATTCTTTCCAGTTCCAGTTTTTTCACTCATTTTATCATCTGCCAGGCAAAAATCATACATCTGATCGATTAGAAAAGTAATAAGACTGTGTAAAAAAAAAACAACTGTGTAAATACTTTAGCTTAATAGCAATGAAAATCTTGGTAGAACATCATGCATATCTCACAATGTTCAACATCTTACATTACATTTATGGTTCAATAGAATATCAAACCATCTGTGCAATCTGAAAGAAAAGGCCCAGCATGCACCTCATAAGATGATCACATGATGGGGATTATATTAATTAGTCTATTTGACTACAGGCCCAGGTTTGTCTTAAAATCCACAAACAGTAGATTAACAGCTCACATCTAATTAATTACCATCAGGCCCCAGGGGCGTACATGTGGATGGGGTGATGGGCGGTGAACTCTGACCCCTTTGCTCATATGGAGAGATATGTCGAGCAAAACAATAGAGATGCCCAAACCATTGTCTGATTGTGTGACCTCATATTTAATGTGCATAAATGTGTAAATATTTATCCTGAGCGCAGACGGTATCGTCCTTTGCGTGTGGATGTGCTTGTAAAGACTGAAGACTAGCTTATATAGTATGCAACACACAGCGCCCCTCTCCCTGTCTCACTACATTAGTCTGGTGTCTGGACCCCTACAGAGATCAGGACAGCCTCTGTTATTAAACCTGCTCACGGGCTGGAGAGCGAGACGGGATGCCCAGGGAGGGTGAGTGGGAGGCAGAGCGGGATCCTGGCAGACAGTCTGGTCAGAAATGGGCATAATGGGCTGGCCCGAGGCTCTACAGCAGGTCCAACAACCCTCCCATTTATTATGTGGAGGTGGAAACCATGATAACTCCCAACCCTGCCCCCGAACTACACATTCTGTTAAGACGTACAGCTCAAGTGCTAATTTCCGTGGGTGGTACGTGTACATGAGGTCCGCGAGTTGTATATCTCATAAACATTACTAATTAGTGAAATGACGTGATGTATTGCTTAGAGATCAGAAGCTAATGCATTGAGCTCTCAAAGATGATTAAGAGACACCATTCCCTTAGCAATCTCTCTCCCACACATTCACACTGACAAAACGTCCAAGGCACTTGACTCTGACTAAAATGTTAATAAATGTAAAAAAAGAAGAATTTATGACAGTTTATGTTCTAGATAGTCGGTACAAGCTTGTGTGTTCATATGCGGTTTGTGTGCATCTGTCATCACCTTGGTTGTGCGGTTAGTTATGAACACATTGAGAGCTGTGATGTCCGATTCACTAACAAATGACTCCTATGAACCAATTCTTTTTAATGAGTCAGTCAAAAAGATACTGAAAGTCTCAAACTTGTCTAGCAGTTTAAATCTCGCTCAGAATTTCTTTCTTATAGTGTGTTACAAAATCTTTTTATTTTAGAAAAATGCTGATCATTGGATCTTTCTATACATCAAAGAATCCTGAAAAAAATGTACTCAACTGTTTTAAATATTGGTAATAATAGTAAAAATTAGAGCTGGCAAATGATTAATCGCATACAAAATAAAAGTTTACGTTTGCCTAATAAATGTGTGTGTGCTGTGTGTAATTATTATGTATATATAAATACACACAAATTAATGTATATATTTAAGAGAAATTTGTTATGTACAAAATATTTTATTTATATATAATATAAATTCTATAAAAATTATAATAAATATTTAAATATACACATGAATGTGCTCGTATTTATATATACATAATAATTATACATAGTACACACACACATATATTAGGCAAACTAATTATTTTGTTTGCGATTAATCGTTTGCCAGCCCTAGTAAAAATGTTTCTTGAACAGCAAATCAGCATATTAAAATAATTTGTGAAGGATCATGTGACACTGAAGACTGAAGTAATGATGGTGAAAATGTAGCTTTGATCACAGGAATAAATTACATTTTAAAATATATTCAAATATAAAGCAGTTATTTTAAATAGTAAAAAATATTTTAACATTTTATTGCTTTCGCTGTACTTTGGATCAAACAAATGCAGGCATGATGAGAAGGTGTTCAAAAACTTTTGACTGGTAGTGTATGCTTACTCCAACTGTACTGTGACTTGTATGGCATAAATACAGTTGTGATTTTAGTTGACTTCTGAACAACTAAAATCTTAAATGATTAATTTTAGGAGCCCCCTTGGTCATTTTTTATGTATATCGAGACTGAAAACCCATTTCCTCCCCTTAGTAACCCTCTCAAACAACCTTCTAACCTGAAAGTACATAACCTCAACACAAATAAATCAAATGATCCCTACTCATCACCAACCTGATTCCACAGCAACCTCGCATTACTGCGATACAGTATGTATAGTTTTAGTTGGGTTCAGATTGTGATGCATTTTCAGCTCTGAGTCGGACGAGCATAACAGCATTACTGAACCATTTATCACATTATACTAGTCTGAGAGAAAAAGCAGCTAGTATTACCAATAACCACGTGCAGCTTAGACAAGAGAAAAAGATATTTCCCCCAGCTTTTCTCTCACGCAATACCAGAAAAACAGAGTATTTGTCTTATTTCGAATAAACTTCACGTCTAAACCATAGGGTGCAGATATAAACCAGAACCCCAAACACCAGACTGCGGTGAAAGTTTTTCACAAGCTTTCACTGACTCACCTGAAAAATACAATAAAAACATCAAAACTCTTGCCAGGTGTCTGAGGCCTGCAGGCACAGACTGAGCAGAGCTTTGTGAACATTGCTCTCTGGATTACAAAGATACAGAGAGACTTTAGAGACTTCCTCAGACGCAGCACACACAGAAACATCTGTGTCTGCGGACGAGTATTATGCCTGAAGTTCACACAGGTGTCCGAGTAAAGAAACGTACCATAGGTAAAATGAAAATTCTGTCATTAATTACTCACCCTCATATTGTTCCAAACCTGTAAGACCGTTCATCTTCAAAACACAAATCAAGATATTTTTCAGGAAATCCAAGAGCTTTCTGACCCTGTATAGACAGCAATGCAAATGAACAAAGGTCTTGTTGGTTTGGAACAACATGAGGGTGAGTAATTAATAACAGAATTTTCATTTTTGAGTGAACTATCCCTTTAAATATGGACGTATTAAAGTATATTTTATGTTTTGTGTCTATATTAAGTCCACATGCACTCAGAGTTCATGACAATATACTGTATGGAGGTCAACAGTACATTCATGCCTTATAAAAAAAACAACGCTGAGGTACAGGGGCTGTTCAACAAAATCTTAATTCGTCTCAAACCACTATCAGGATCATTATTTCCTCTCCGGTTCCTTGGTGAAGTATATTATTGTTGAACAGGATAGCTTATTGACTTACTGATACTACCTCCGGGCAGTGTGTTATGCTAGTATAGGAGAGCTTATTTACCCAGCGTTAACACCTAATAATGTAGTGTTATGGCAAGGATGGACAGCTTATTGACTGCGACCCTACACAGCGCATTGGTAAGTTATTAGCGGAGTCATATATCATGCTGAATGTGGAGCCAGTGTCTGTCACCAGCAGAGAATGGCCGCTGTGTGTCTGACAAGGTGCTGATGCGATGCTGGCCCAGCATTGAGAGACAATGTAGCTAATATGAACAAAATTTAATGTCATTTGTTCAGTGCGTTATCCCTATCCACCTTTTTTTTCAATGCACAAGTCATTATCCACTATAGGGAAATATCAAAAAGAATAACAACGGGGAGAAAATGGTAAAACTGTTCGCACTATGAACCGGTGTGTTCATAATTAAGACAATATGGTATAACACCATATATTGCATGTCAAGCAGCAAAACGAGCCGCTTTGTACAGCTAAAAATACCTGGACATGGAGGAGACCGGAAGCCAGACCCATAAAATTTACACTTTTACAGGAAGAAAAAGGTGGATATTAACACAAATTTGTATCTTTATGCAAATTTACAGCTGTCGACTGATTAAATTATTAAATCAAAGTAATATGTCAATTAATTGAATCGTTAATTAAATCCTAATTATTACAGATGAGGTCAAAAGTTTACATCCCTTTCAGAATCTGCAAAATGTTAATTATTTTACCAAAATAAGAGGGATCATACAAAATGCATTTTTTTTTTATTTATTTAGCACTGACCTGAATAAGATGTTTCACATAAAAGATGTTTAGATATAGTCAACAAGAGAAGATAATAAGATTAATAATGCTCCAGAAGGAAAAAACATGCATCAAGGGGGGTGAAAACTTTTGAATTTGAAGATCAGGGTGAATTTAACTTATTTTGTCTTCTGGGAAACATGTAAAGTGTCTTCTGTAGCCTCTTAAAGGCAGCAAAATATGATATTTAGGCAAAATAAGAAAAATGTACACATCTTCATTAGGTTCAAAAGTTTTCACCCCCGGCTCTTAATGCATGTTATTTCCTTCTGGAGCATCAGTGAGTGTTTGAACCTTCTGTAATAGTTGCATATGAGTCCAACAGCTGCCCTCAGTGTAAAAACATGGATCACACAATCATACAGTCATTGTTGGAAAGGGTTCAAATACACAAAAATGCTGGAAAACCAACAAATTTGTGGGACCTGAAGGATTTATCTAAAGAAGAGCAGACGGTTTAACTTTTCAGGACAAACAAGGGACTCATGAACAACTATCACTTAACAAAAAAACACAGCTGTGGATCATTCTGGTAACAACATAGTATTAAGAATCTAGTGTATGAAACGTTTGAACGGAATCATTTTTATAAATTCAATTATTATTTTCTCTTGTGGACTATATGTAAACATCTTTACGTGAAATATCAGCACTAAATAAACAATAACATGCATTTTGTATATTCATATATTAATTAAGATTAACATATGCTTCTAAGAGTTTCACTCTTAAAAGAAATCTGTACAGACTTGATTTAGTATTAATTGTACTAAATAAATATTCAATTGGCAGCCCTAGTCCCATTGCCAAACCTCTATAACTGTGGTCTGGACCTGGCAAAGCGCTGTCCCTTTGCCAGGATTCTGGACAATGTTGTCTCTGTCAGTCTCTCTGAAGACTGCAGGCAGATACAAAAGCACAGGTGAACAAGCTTGTCATGATGAATAAAATAGGGCGGCAGCTGGAGAACAGAGAAGAGCAGACACCTGATGCTGTTAGAGGAAGGCAGGTGACACTGCCACATCACAGGTGTGTTCACGTGGATCTCCGTCTGGATCTTATTACCTTCACGGCCTAGTGACCGAGAAGTGTCCCTTTCCATTTGTGCAAACGAAAACCTACATTTTGATTTTTTAACTCTTTTACTGTTATACAGCTGCTTCATAAATAAGCTTACAGTGCAATTTGAAAACCTTTTATGCTAAGTACAGCACACTATGGACAACAAAAACATACTCAAACCTCTACATGTACTGTACGCAGCATTGTTATATTTATGAGGGTGGTGTGAGGACTGTGTCCTGTTAATACGGGCACTATGCTCCACTCGCCAGTGTGAAAAAAGCCTAATGTTATCACCTCATGTGAATCTCGGATGTAGGATGTTTGTCTAATTCTGCATCTGTCTCATGTACTTCCACCACGTCTCGTGCGCTTACGGCTTTGTTTGGGTGTGGCTGTCTGGATTCTCTGCTCACACACACATACACACACACGGTACGTGTGCATGGTTTTGACTGTCTGACCTCATCCTCTGTTAGCACCATCTGGAGACAAACCCTCAGCCATATGGTCACCACAGCAACGGCAATCCCCACTTCCACACGTGCGCAAGAGTTTAAGATCCATTCAAACTTAGGACTGAACACCGAGCCACTTTCAGACACAATTAAACTTAAGACAAATTAATGCTCACATAGACAACTATTTAAAGTCACTTATACAAAAATCTAGTGACAAACATATCTTAACTGTCACTTTTGATCAGCTTCTTGCTGAAGAAAAAAATTAATTACTTAAAAAAGAAATCTAAAAGAATGGGATATCCAGCTATAACGTGTTTTGATGGTGAGTGCAGTGTACCTGTACTCTGATCAGGCACTAATGATTATGGGACTAATGTGTTTTTTTTTTTTTTGGGGATTACTTCACAGGCTGATGAGAGCTGGCTGCTAATCCCAAATGATTAATACTCACACACACACACGCTTTAATACACAAATACAGCTCGCTTCTACTTGACAAGTGTTTATACATCTTGAGAGCTGAGCGTATTAAAGGCATAGTTCACTCCCCCCCAAAAACTCTGTCATCTTTTACTCACCCTCATGTGTTTTCAAACTCATACGACCTTTTTCTGTAGAACAGAAAAGGAAATGCTAGGCAGAATATAAAGTAACACAAAAGTAGTCTGTACTGTATGACTCATGATGTGCTACATTCGAAGTCTTTTGTTATGCTGGTGTGTAATGAAAGTTTTGCTACGCAAAGTGACACAAATACCCATGTAGTGAATTCCTTGTTCTTTTGTTATCTAACAATACATTTCATTATTTCTATTGATGAGTTTAGTAGTGCCTTGGTCGATACTCTAGCGACCTTAAAGAGTAGTATTGAATTTATTGCTAATATGAAACAACTTTTGGGGGGAAAAAGCTCTTACGCTCAGCAAGACTACATTTATTTGATAAAAAATACAATAAAACTGTCTTGTGAAATACACTAGCGCTCAAAAGTTTTTGAACAGTAAGATTTTTAATGTTTTTTAAAGAATCTCACCAAGCTTGCATTTACACTGCCCTCCAAAAGTTTGGAAACGCCCTAGAAAAGTGTGGTTTTGGACAATATTGGCATGAATCCTTTTTAATTTGTGATAATTCTGCACTGATAAGAGACAACACAAACTACGAAAACAGATTTTATTACATAAACAGTTTACATAGAAAAAACTTAAATTTTCGATTCATCATAATATCCACCATTAGCAGCTATTACAGCTCTGCATAATCTGGGCCTAAATTCATTGTATTCTAAACTTAATTGGCAATCAATTGTTGAAGCTGTGCTAAGTTTTTTTAAACCTGTGCTAAGTTTAAACCAGTAAGCAGGCATCACAGCTGGCAAAAGGGGGATGTCTTACTTTGACATGTATATATTGCCATTATTATGTAATCAAAATTAAAATTATTATTGCTGGTCTTCAATGATAATGTCAAGTTACTTTAATGTATTTGCACCAAAAAATGATAAGGATTTATGCTGATATCGTCCAAAACCACACTTCGTCAGGGGTGTTTCCAAACTTTTGGAGGGCTGTGTATTTGATCCAAAGCACAGCAAAAACAGTCAGACTTTGAAACGTTTTTACTATTTAAAATAACTGTTTTCTATTTAAATATATTTTAAAATTATTTATTGTTGTGATTTCAAATCTAAACTTTTAGCATCATTACTCCAGTCACATGATCTTTCAGAAATCATTCTAATATTCTGATTTGCTGCTCAAAAAAATCATTTATTGTTATTATAAATGTTGAAAACAGCCGAGTAGAATTTTTTTCAGGTTTCTTTGATGAACAGAAAGTTCAGAAGAACAGTATTTATCTGAAATAGAATTCTTGTGTAATATTATAAATATCTTTATTATCACATTTGATCAATTTAAAGCATCTTTGCTTAATATTCATTTCTATAATTTCTTTCCCCTCCAAGCTTTTGAATGGTATAGTGCATAATGTTACAAAAGCTTTTTATTTCAGGTAAATGCTGAACTTTGGATCTTTCTATTCATCAAAGAATCCTGAAAAAATGTGCTTAACTGTTTTAATACTGATAATAATAATAGTATAAAAAATTCTTGTACAGCAAATCAGCATATTAGAATGATTTCTTGAAGGATCATGTGACACTAAAGACTGGAGTAACGATGCTGAAAATGTAGCTTTGATCACAGGAATAAATTACTTATCAAATATATATTCAAATAGAAAGCAGTTCTTTTAAATAGTAAAAATATTTCACAGTATTACTGCTATTGCTGTATTTTGGATCAAATAAATGCAGGCTTGGTGAGCAGAAGAAAATTCATTAAAAAAAAACAAACATTAAAAATCTTACTGTTCCAAAACTTTTGACTGGTAGTGTATATTATTACATTATTATACTATAATATATTACCCTTTTATTTTTCTAAATCATTCTGATATTCTGATTTCTTATTTTTATCAATGTTGAAAACTGTTATGAAACTTAAAAGTTCAAAATACACCATTTATTATCTTTTGTTAACATTAGGTCTTCACTATAACATTTAAACAATTTAATGCTTTCTTACTAAATTAATTTCCTATTAAGTTCTTTCAATGTCATAAATCTTAACTGACCCCAAATATATATTTGTTGACTTATTTATTTATGCATGTATTTACTTATTTTCCATATTTGGAGCTTGTCACCATCAGTCCCCAATGACTTGGAAATGCATGGAAAACTACAATATATTCTCTTTTTGTGTATAGAAGAAAGAAGGTCATACAGGTTTGAACCAACATGATCAGTAAAAGATGACAATGTTCATTTTTGGGTTCTATAATTTGGGTTCTAATATTACAAGCTTGCCTACAAGTGTTTGTGTTGCTACTCCCACTTAGTTTAAAATTAAACAGTAAAATGAAGTTCCTATGTGCACTTCCTCCATAAGGTGATGAGGAAATACAGATTCCTCCAAGTTCCTTTGCTATTCATGAGATCACACTGACACAGAAACACCCTCTTCTCATCTCATATGTTCTTTTGTAACCATTCTAGTGGTGATGCTTCCACTGCTAAATGCTGTACAATGTGTTGAATGGAAAGAATGATAAACAGCTCTTCCCAGCACCGTCGCTGTCTATAGAGGAACTATACGAACAACGTGCATTCTCTTCATAATCCGCATGTCAACAGCTGGCAGGTCGAGCAAGCATTCTTTTTTTATTTTGCAGCACACACCCTTATATTTACCACATTTCTGTGCATGTTTTTGCTATTTAACATAATGCATATTTCTCTGAGAATACGGAATGCTTTTCTGTCATCGATTTTTCAGCGTGTCTCACAAACGGCCCTATAAATAAGATAAAAACAACTTGTCATCCAGGGAGTGGTGCGTAAAGGCCACTATCAGAACCCAGTCTAACATTAGCCACAACCAGTTTAGCAAGTATGCAGTTAAAAATGGGAGCAATGTCATCTCAGTCACGGAATCTCCCCTGTGTTTCTCTCGCACTCTGTTCTTCACTACGCAGCACCTTTCATTTGTATGGTTGTCATGGTGATTGGCCGTGTGATAGCGCACCTGTGGAGCAGAACGGTCAGTCCAACTCAGACCTGTCTTTGTTCTTTCATTTGCTCTTTGATTGTCTTGGCAATACACTGGGCTATTGACCTGTCGACCAACAGCCAAGCTGATGCGTACTGAAAAAACAAATGCAAATATTGGAGTTATCATCTCTCATGGCTGTGGGTGCAATCCTAACAACTTCAAATGAAATTTAGATTTGGTTTTTAAAGTTATAGTTCAGCCAAAATGAAAGCTTTGACTACTCTTTTCCTTTTCCTCATATTGTTTCTTTCTTCCGTGGAAAACAACAGGGGATTTTTTGAAGAATACCCTGGATGTGCTTTTCAATATAATGAAAGAGAATAGGGAATGGGACTGTCAAGCTCCAAAAGAGACCAAAAAAAAAAAAAACCATCCTAAAAATGGTCTATATCACTTGCGTGCTATATTCCAAGTCTTCTGAAGCTATATGATAGCTCTGCAGGAGGAACCAACCAAAATTGAAGTCATTATTCACATACAAACATAACAGCTATTAGTTCTGCTTGGTGTGGTTTTGTGAGTTCTATTTGAATAGATTTTAAAATGTAATTTATTCTTGTGATGACAGAGCTGAGTTTTTACTTTTTAAAAATGTTTTGATGAATAAATTAAAGTTGAAAAAAAAAAAAACAATTATTTTAAATTGTTTTTTTAACAATATAAAAGACTTTACTGCCACTTTTGAGCAATATTATGGAAGCCCATTTTTTTTTTACCACTGAATAAAGGATAAAAAAAGGGTATTGCAAGTGTATCTCACAATTTTTCTCAGAATTGCAAGATCAGAACTCTTTAGAGATATAAAGTCAAAAATTGCAAAAAAAAAGTCAGAATTGCATTATATATAAATTTCAGAAATGTGAGATATAAATTTGCAATTGAATTTCTCACAATTCTGTCTTTTTTCTTAGAATTGCGTGATATAAACTCACAACTGTAAGAAAAAAGTCAGAATTGCGAGATATAAACTTGTAATTCTAACTTTATCCTCAGAATTTTGTGATATAAACTCGCAAGTTTCTCGCAAAATTCTGATTTTTTTTTTCTTAAAATTGTGTGACATAAACTCACAGTTCTGAGGTAAAAAAAAATTCCAAATTGTGAGATATAAACTAATAATTTTGAGTTTTTCTTAGAATTGTGTGAACTCGCAATTTTGAGAAAAAAGTAATAATTGTAACTTTTTTTTCTCAGAATTGGAAATTTGTATCTCAGAGTATTTTTCTTGCAATTCTAATTCTGACTTTTTTCTCAGAATTGTGTGATGTAAACTCTCAATTCCAAAAAAAAAAACCCACTCAGAATTGCGAGATTTAAACTCACAATTCTGAGGAAAAAAAAGTCAGAATTGTGAGATGCAAACTTGTTATTTTGACTTCTTTCTTAGAATTGCGTGATATAAACTCACAATTGTGAGAAAAAAGTCAGAATTCTGATTTTTTTTTCCTCAGATTTGCATGTTTGTATTTCGCAATTCTGATTTTTTCTCTCAGAATCGGGAAATATAAACTTGCAATTGCTAGTTATGATGTCCAAAAAAGACGGATACAATTTTTTTTTTTTATTCAGTGGCAGAAACGGGCTTCCCTAATATATTGCATCCTTGCTGAAAAGAAGTATTAAAAAAATAAATAAACTTTTTTTTTTTTTTTTTTTTTTTTAAATCAGTGACATCAGTGGTGCACTGATGCAGTATTTTTAAATAATTTTGAAAAACAAATAAGACTGTCAATAACGATTACATTTTCTTTCTGTTTTTTTTCTCCACATACAGCTATTCTATCTTCAGAAGACTTGTAATATAGCACACAATTCATATGGTTTACTTTCACGGTGCTATTTTGACCTTTTCACAGCTTGACAGCTGTGGTCACTGTGAACTGTCCTTGAACAGAAAGAGCTTCAAACTTTCTCCTTTGTTTTTCTTGGAAAAAACAGCAGCATACAGGTTTGGAACGACATGAAGATGAGAAAATAAAGACAGAACTTTCACTCGGGTGAACTTCCTTTGTTTCCTGTTGTAAGAACTTTAAATGTCCTTACAACAGGAAACAAAGACAATGTGATAAGAATGAAACTGTTAAAATACAAAACATGTTACAGTATCTTTCTTTCCACTAAATCATTCCCTTTTCTTTCTTTAATCTGTCCTTCATGCACTTTTTCAAGCAGCACAGTGCAAATGGATTATTTTTGACGGTAACTGTAGGGATGATGTTTCCATATCATCCAAGATGTCAAAACAAAAACAGCATGGAAGGCGCATGTTACATCGACATGCCATCCAGATAACCCTGTGTACTATACATAGCATACTCATTAAGCATAGACAAGTGCAGGCACGAACACACACACGCGCACACACACATACATACAGACACACATACAGAGGGGCCCTAGGGTGCAGAACAGCTGCTGAATCCTCAGATCATTGTGCACAGAATGGGCATGTGGGGAATATCCTTCCCATTCTTCCACTTCCTGCTAAAACCAGCAATACAGCCAATGGGATTTACACCTGCCTGCCACATATGATCTTCATCACTTATTAGCTGAGGACGCAACAGAACAAGATGGTTGAAAAAAGGGGGATAGTGAAAGTTATTTTGCTTCAAGGGGGTTTCTGCTCATAGACAGTGTCAGTTACTAATAAGACACAGGGTTTCTCTTGAATTCAATATAGTCGCACACAAACACACGGCCTCCTCTGTGCACTCTTGAGGCATGACAGCCACATAAAAAAACATCTCTAGGCTCAGGGGTCTCTCTTGAAGTGCCTGTCTTCTTATTAGCCACGTGTTCTCAGTGTGGAGAGAAAACCAAGAGAGCTACGAGAGTTGAAAAAAAGCCCAGTGGCTTTGTTACACTTCTGTTCTTCATCTTTTCATTGAGATTTCTCTTGCTGTGTGAAGTCTGCCACATCTTTGAAGGGCCTGTATGCCATCTTCACAGAAACAGCGAAAGCCCGTAATGTAATGTAATAAAATAAAATAAAATAAAATAAAATAAAATAAAATAAAATAAAAAGTTTCAACTTATTTAAAAAAAAAAATAAAAAATAAAAGGTACTTATATGTGACCCTGGACCACAAAACCAGTCTTAAATAGCACGGGTATATTTGTAGCAAAAGCCAAAAATACACTGTATAGGTCAAAATTATTGATTTTATGCCAAAAATCTTTAGGATATTAAGTAAAGATCATGTTCCATGAAAACATTTTGTAAACTTCCTACTGTAAATATTTCAAAACCTATTTTTTGATTACTAATAAGCATTGCTAAGAACTTCATTTGGACAACTTTAAAGGTGATATTTTGATTTTTACACCTCAGATTCCAGATATTCAAATAGTTGTACCTCGGCCAAATATTGTCCTATCCTAACAAAGCATACATCAATGGAAACTTATTTATTCAGCTTTCAGGTGATGTATAAATCTCTATATAAATCTAGGTGATGTATAGATCCAGGGTCACATATTCCAGAAAGTATAGTATATAAAAACTGTGTGGCTATAAATTGTACTTTTGGCAAATGTTTTTTATCTAAAACAGCTTAAAAAGTACATTTCAGTTTGTATGTTTCCTGGAATTCGAACCCACAACCATGATGTAGCCAACATCATGCTTTAATGTCAATACTGGAAGAGTTAAAAAAACACAAACACAAGAAATAAACAGGCAGGCCATGTCACTTCAAATAAATAAAGAAATATGCAAATATAGCATGACATTGTTTATAACAATAATAAACCATCTAATCCACTAACCTACTTGCTTTTTTTGTGTATACGTGCCATGCAAACAACAGAGGAATGTGTCTGTCTTTGTTCATTTCATTCACCCATCATACCCGTGATCACATGCTTCATCGCTCATGGATCGAGATAAACACTTCCTTCAAGTTGCTCAATGAACCTCGGTAAGGTATTAGAACAATTTTATATCAAGAATGATGGTGCGGCTCGTAATAAACGATGACAGATTTATAGCAGGGGAGATTATACCTCCTCTGAATCTAAAATAGAGAAAATCACAATAAAAATTATGTTTCTCCCTGTTGGCCCCCAAAAGTTGCATGGCTGTGTGTAACTGGTCCCCATCTGCTCAGGGAACACCATTATCTGCTGGGATGAATGAGTGGATGGCCACTCAGTGGGATGAGCTCATGCTAAAAGCCAGATCAATCTCTGTCTCGGTCTAAAAGCCCCAGTCAGAGATATGCGGATGGGGTCGAGATCTGATTAGGGACCTCTGATAATCCCACAAGCTCATGGATACATCACATCCTCGTGTCAATCAATCTATTCACGGCCAGTCTGTTACATTTATGGTTAGCAGAAAACCTGAAAAACATCTGTGTTTGTTCTCAGTCTCTGTGTATACATGTAGTGATTGTGTTACTCGGATTATAATAACAGTCACGAGACAACCCAAATGCGATTCAAACTCATAGTTAATTTGTCTTTAGTTCAAATAATAATGTTAGACATCTGTCAGATTGTCTCATATGAATAGAATAGTTAACTCAAAAATGAAAATCACCCATCTGTAATCATTTACTCCAAACCCGTAAGACATATGCTATAGTAAAATCCTGTCAATTGGTTACCTGTAAGTTATTGTACCATATAGAGTGAAAAATTGCAGAATAAATAGCTGAAATAAAAAAATAGCTTATAATTTTACTGTAAAATACAGTGAAATTTGGTTTTACACAAGTAAAAACTATGAATTATAGTACAATTTCAGGTGAAAAACAGTCAAAGTTTTACTGTATATCACATATCACATATTCTGTCTGTTGGGTTTTTTTTTTTTTATGTATGATCCTGTGCTCTATCTATATATGTCTATTAGGGTCGACCGATTATCGGCACCGATATTAGGCATTTTTATTGGTATCTGTCATTTTCAAAACCGATTTGTCAAAATTTAAAAGGATTTAAAGAAAGTTTTTGTTAGAGCCCTTGTTATACTTAATTTTGACATTAATTTTCATAATTCTACATCAGACATATATAACATATATAATGTTGTACGGTCTATTATCGGTCTATCTGAACACATATCGTTGACCCCTATACGTCTATACTGATTTTTAACAATGTAAATGTCTTTACCGTGACTTTTGATCAATATATTGCAGCCTTGCTGAATAAAAGACTTTTGTACAGTAGTGCATATCAGTGAAAAACTTACATTTTTGCCTTGCAAAGCTTATCTAACAAATTACATGTTTGGAACTTTTATTTGGGCGAACTTCCTTTAAACGTTCTTACAAAAGGAAACTGACAATTTCGTAAGTACAAAATTTTCTTTGTTTGTCAGTACACTGTAAATAGTTTAAATAGTGTAAAAATAGCTATTTTTAGAGTAAAAACCTGTTTGTTTACCTGTAAGTATTGTAAATGTAAATGACTGAACATCATGATAAATTATAATTTACTGTAAAACAAATTTTGCGTTTTTACAAGTAAAAACTCTGAATTACAGTACAATTTCAGGTGAAAAAACAGTAAAAGAACATTCTACAAGCTCCTAAGTGACATCACATATTCTGTCTGATGGTGTTTTAATTTATTTATGTATGATCCTGTGCTCTGTCTATATATGTCTATAATCAGCCTGGCCAATTATCAATATTAAGCATTTTTATTGCTATCTGTCATTTTCAAAAGCGATTTGGCGATAAAATTCTTGTAAAAGAAAGTTCTTGTAAGAGTCTTTGTTGTTTTTAATGTTGACATTAATTTTTCTATTTTTACAGCAGACATATATATCGAAAATATCAGTTATCGGTCTGCTTGATCTGTAATAATCATTATTAGCATCGGCCCTGAAAAACACATATCGGTCGACCCCTATATGTCTGTATTGTTTTTTAACAATGTAAATGTCTTTACTGTGACTTTTGATCAATATACTGCATCCTTGCTGAATAAAAGACTTTTGTACAATAGTGCATATCAGTGAATAACTTACATTTTTGCCTTGCAAAGCTTATCTAACAAATCCAATGTCTGGAACAACATGAGGGTTAGAAAAGAAATGACAGAACTTTCATCTGGGTGAACTTCCTTTAAAAGTTCTTACAAAAAGAAACAAAGACAATGTGATAAGTAAGAAACACATTACAGTATCTTTATTTCTTCTTATCTTTCTTAATACTTTTTTTTCTTTGTTTGTCAGTACACTGTAAATAGTTTGTAAGTTTTACAGTAAAAACCTGTTTTTATTGTTTACCTGTAAGTACTGTAATTGTAAATGGCTGAACATCACAATAAATTTTAATTTTACTGTCAAATTTGGTGTTTTTTTTACAACACTGAGGTGTTTTATTTTATTTTTTATGTATGATCCTGTGCTCTATCTATATACGTCTATAGGTCAACCCATTATCGGCCTGGCTGATAATCGATATTAAGCATTTTCATTGGTATCTGTCATTTTCAAAACCATTTTAGCAATAAAATAATGTAAAAGCATTTAAAGAAAGTTTTTGAGGGTCCTAGGGTCCAATCCAATGAACTATGACGCATCACGTAGTCGTTTAAGTAGCGTACATTTAAGTATATTAATATTATATCACCTGCTGAAACACATGAAACAGTTTTTACAGTGAATTTCTGCCAACCACAGCTGTTTAAGCATTTGTCAAGGTACAAAAATGAAATGAAAAAAAAAGGGGGCACAATAAAAGTATTCCATATGACATATGAACTGCTTCTGACAAACAGAAAAAAAAATGTCAACTAATTCAAATTTGGTCACATGAACCATTTATATCAAACCTGGTACTTGCATGTTGTTTTTTGTCATTTATGACATTTATTCATAATTCAAATTAAGAGAATTTACATTTTTAGGTGAACTTTTCCATATACATCATAAACCCAGCTGTTTATATTAGCAGATATCCATATTAAATGCTCATCAGCACAGCAGCTCTTCAGGCGGGCGGTGTTTTCGGTTCAAATGCGCAGGCATCATCATACTGACACATTTAAAACCACATTCCTAAAAACGTGTCCTGCCAGTTGTTAGTTCCTGTTCTTTTTTTTTTTACATTAGTGACATAAACACATCAACTATCAGACATCATACATAAATGATTACCTACAATAAAGACTTAACATACCTCAAATGAACTACACAATCAAATCATATCCCACAGTTTCTTGATTAAACTCAAGTTATAGGAGAAGTTAATGCGAAGCACCAGGCTGTAAAATGTACCGGTGTTATCTATTAACACTGATCAGAGGGAAGGAACGTAACGTAAGCATTTCTCACCCAGATGCTTTTATCATGATCTGAGGAGGGTGAGAGCTACAGATAAGCAGGTACATTACTAAAGACTGGAAAATGTGTACGTGAAGAAGTTAATGCGAGCTTAATGATCAAAACAATGAGCAACAGCAGTAAAATCCAAGCTACATTAATGCTAGATGCAAAACCCAGACTTTTAACACAGTCCCTCTACTCTCGGTGTCGAAATAACCAGTCAACAACAACAGAAAAAAAGCTATTACAGCAGAAAAATGACATTTCTCCCACGGAGCAGATGAAGCTGTAATCGCCCACTGACAGCCCCCCCAAAACTCTGCCCGGCTGCCACAGCGATAAGCCCTCTCTGGAAACGTGGCTTTCCTCCCCCTTCAAACGGGGCTTGATTAAACAGATCCTTACTGAAAGACCAGCTACCAGAAATCTGCAGCAGGGTTCTTGAGTACCGGGAAGGGAGCTGGTACAAGGACAGGGGGCTAATCTAAAGCTCCTTACTCTTTAAATAGAAAAATAGGCATTTACTAATACTCTTAGCTGCAAACAGTTAGCATTTCAACACCAACAAGAACTGTGTGGACAACACTTCTCTTTATAAACAAGATGTGAACTGTTGCAGGGGCAGGTACTTCCCTGAGCATGCTATTTTTGTATAATCAACCGCATTCTCTGTCATTGTTTTCTCACCCTCGTGTCCTAAATATACAGCTATTTTGTCTGTGAAGCACAAAATGAGAATTTAAGAAGCTTCACGCAGTTCTTTTTTCATACAATGTGAGTTTATAATACTAAAAAATTAAATGCACCATAAACATAGTCCATTATTTTCAAAATTTTCTAAAGTCATATGAAAGCTTTGTGTGAGAGAAAATCTAAATTGTTATTTATTGATAATGTTTTCTTAAAATGTGTTTATAGTCGCAATATACACTGTAAAAAAGCCAAAAACAAACAAAAAAATTTGTTGACAATTTGTTGAGTCAACGTAAAATAATTTGTTACCCTGTTGCCTTAAACTTTTAAGTTTAGTTCACTCAAGTAAGTTTAGTCAACCTGAAATGTTAAGTTAAGTGACAACTTAGATATTTGAGTTGACTAAACAAAAAATTTGGTTTGTTAAACTTAAAAGCTGGGTTTCTTACCCAGCTGCCTTAAAATTTTAAGTTGAATCAACTCAAATATCAAAGTTGTCACTTAGTACAACTTAACATTTAAAGTTGACTAAACTTTTTTGAGTGGAATGAACTTAAAATGTTAAGGCACCAGGGTAACAAATTTTAAGTTGACTTGACAAACAGTTTTTTTAAAAGTGTAATAGAAGTGGTGACAGATCTTTTTCTTTTTTATATTGTGATGTCTTTCTTTCTTCATTCGAAAAGAAATTAAGGTTTTTGAGGAAAATATTCCAGGATTTTTCTCCGTATAGTGGACTTCAATGGGGATCAGTGGATTGAAGGTCTAAATAGCAGTTTCAAAGCAGCTTCAAAGGGCTCTACACAATTCCAGATGAGGAATAAGGGTCTTACGTAGCAAAACAATCAGTCATTTTCTAAAAAAAATGTATGTACTTTTTAACCACACATACTCATCTTGCACTAGCACTGCGGTGCACGTCTACAACTTTGCACATTACGTAATCATGTTGGAAGGTTCTTCATCTGTGTACTTCAGTTCAGAAAAGTAAGGGCGAAAAACTCCATCTCATTCTCTCCTCCAACCTCAAAATCGTCCGAGGTTTTTTTACTTTTTTGTAAAGGGTGTTTGACTTTCTTTGCACATTCGCTTGTTAATAATGAGTTGGTACTACGTCACACATGACCTTTCCAACGTGACTACATAATGCGTGAAATTGAGCTACTGAAAGAGAAGCATTTGTGGTTAAAAAGTATATAAATTGTCACTCATCGCTTCGCTAGATATTGTTTCGCTCGTGTTTCTCAGCTGGGATCATGTAGAGCCCTGTAAAGCTGCACTGAAACTGCAATTTGGGCCTTCAACCCATTGATCCCCATTGAAATTACTATATGGAGAAAAATCCTGGAATGTTTTCCTTAGAAACCTTAATTTCTTTTCAACTGAAGAAAGACATGAACATCTTGGATGACATGGGGGTGAATAAATTGTCAGGAAATTTTTATTATGGAAATGAAATAACCCTTTAACTCAAAAATGCATTAATTGGATGAACTAACATGGACAAACTGCCTTTCCTGTCCTCAGTCACACAGGATGCAGTGCTCAATTGTCGGCCACTTTGTTACACCGTGCAAGCTGATATTTCTGAGCCGTTTCCAGGGCAGGGAGTCAAATCTTTACATGGCCTTGTAGTACTATAATGGACTTTCTGGCTCTGAGCGATGACTGGCTCTGACAGATATATCTACTCTTCAATGGTAGTGCCAGTATTCATGGTTTTTCAACGTGTCTTTTAAGGCCACGTTCACACAGCAGCAGAATACAGTTGTCAGCCCTGCATTTGAGTTCTTAATATGGTTACAGTACGTTCACACACAGGCCACGTTCACACAGCAGCAGAAAATGGTTGTCAATACCGTATTTGAGTCCTTAATACAGTTACGTTCACACACAGTACAGTTAATTACGGGTGTGACAACCGTATTCTATAATCGAACTCACACCCGTAAATTTTCAGGACTCACAACCGCATTCTCGGAACACTCGCGCTGTGTGAACGGAACAGGACTGGACCACTGGTTGTCTGTCACATCATACAATGCAAGAGAGACGTTTTTCTGCACAAACGCGCATCTAACGTGCTGTGTGCTTTAATTTGTGTTTTCAGTAACTTACAGTGGAAAAATGAGATGTGTGTCATATGAAAGTTTTATATCCAGTCTCCACCGGAGCCGCTCCCTCTCATCAGTCTTGCGTTCTTCGTGCTGTTCAAATGCTCCGCTGTCCACTCAAAAAGCTACTGTCGGTTAATGATGATTTCATGGATAAACTCCCGGCTAGACTGGACTTATGCTGTGTCAGAAACTGGTAATACTTTCAGTTTTATGGGCATCGCCGTCTTTGATATTGCTTTGGTCTGTGTTGCTGTGGTTACTTGTAAGGAATACCGGCTTGACTCCTGTTGCACGTTCATACAGACAGTAATGGAAAAGCGACTGTAGGATGCTGTGTGAACGGGACATCTTGAGACTCACACCTGTAAGTAAATGCGGTTGTCAATCCCAAAAACTGATAGTGTAAACGTGGCCATAGTATGGTTATTTACGGGTGTGACAACCACATTTTACAACCGAACTGTCAGCCGTAAATTTTCAGACTCACTATGGCCTTCTCGGAACACACACGCTGTGTGAACGGAACAGGACTGAACAGCTAGTTCACAAATGTGAAGTCATTCAGTGCGAGAGAGCCCTCTGCCGCACAAACGCGCGTCTACCGTTTGTTGTGTGCTTTAATGTGTGGTTTCGGTAACTTACAGTGACGGTGAAACGAGCTGCATGTCATCTAAAGTTCTACATCCAGTCACATCCGGAGCCGCTCGCGTCAGTTTTGCGTTCTATGCGTAGCTCAAATGTTCCGCTCTTCACCCAAATATAAAAGCTGCTGTTGGTTAATGAAGGTTTGATGAATGAACTCGCGGCTTGATTGGACTCTCCTCATGTCAGAAAGTGATAAAACTTCGTTTTATGGACGTCGCCATCTGTGATATTACTTTGGTCACAGCTGCTGTGACTCCTGTTGCACGTTCATACAGACAGTATTCGAGACGCTTCTGTAAGCTGCTGTGTGAACGGGACATTTCGAAACTGTGAGTAAATGTGGTTGTCAATCCCTAAAACGGACGGTTTGAACGTAGCCTCTGTCACTTCACTTGGCGACCATCTTGGTAACACCACGGAGTATTTATTTTCTATATACGCTGCCGTTTAAAAGTTCGGAAACAGTAAGACTTTATAACTTTAACTTTAGCAAGGATGTATAAAACTACAAGTGTCAGTCAAGGCATGTTAAAGAAAAAAAATTCACAATAATATTAGGCAGCACAACAGTTTTGAACATTGATAATAAATATTTCATGCGCATCAAATCAGCATATTAGAATGATTTTGAAGGATTGTGTGACACTGAAGACTGGAGTAATGGCTGCTGAAAATACAGCTTTACCATCACAGTAATAAATTATACATATACAGGGGTTGGACAGTGAAACTGAAACACCTGGGTTTAGACCACAATTAGTATGCCGTTTGGCCTCCTTTTGCAGCCAATACAGCATTATTTCATCTTGGGAATGACAAATACAAGTCCTGCACAGTAGCCAGAAGGATTTTGAGCCATTCCTTTCGCAGAACAGTGGCCAGGTCACTATGTGATGTTGGTGTATGAAAACATTTCCTGACTCGCTCCTCCAAAACACCCCAAAGTGGCTCAATAATATTCAGATCTGGTGACTGTGCAGGCCATGGGAGATGTTTAACTTTACTTTCATGTTCATCAAATCACTCTTGTCACCAGTCTTGCTGTGTGTATTGGTGCATTATCATCCTAATACACGGCACCACCTTCAGGGTACAATGTTTGAGCTATTGGGTGCACAAAGTCAACCTTCACACTCTGCTCTTATTGGTGGAATGTGCGATCAGTAAAGACTGGCCACCAGGCTGCATAAATATAGCCATGAAACCTCCAACACTATATTGGCCAGTGTTTCAGTTTCATTGTCCAACCCCTGTATATATATATATATATATATATATATATATAGAAAAAAAATTAATAGGTGGGTGGCTGTTTTCATTGTTGATGCATTAGGTTTCACACATCAATTAAGACAATGATCTCTAAGGTGGCAATAAAAACCTGCAAATATTTGGTTGGCTGTTATGTCACCTTTAGTCATTTGTTCTCATATGCAGGGAAATTACATCATGCATACACAATCTCATACGTGTATATAGTAAACAAGCACTATTAGTGTAATTATCAACAATTAGCAATAAATAGTAACAATTAAGACAGATTCAGCA
Organism: Labeo catla; assembly: GCA_012976165.1. Classification (NCBI taxonomy): domain Eukaryota; kingdom Metazoa; phylum Chordata; class Actinopteri; order Cypriniformes; family Cyprinidae; genus Labeo; species Labeo catla. The sequence goes on from VONZ01000104.1 coordinate 1,231,124, forward strand.
CGTCAGGGTGTGGATGAAGGTACGTCGGCTTAAAACTAAATAAGTATCGAGTTTCTCATTACAGAATTACTACGAACACATAATGAGGTCCATCTGTTATGCAAAATGTGATTACATAATACAGGACTATTATTGCTGTCTCTTTTCCTCACAAATCACATCCATAAGAGGTTGCAGAAGCTAAAGTGGCGGAAACCACTGCAGGATGTAAGCATCTTATCCTTTCTTTCCACATTTTCTTTCTCTCTAATGTCTCAAGAGGTAACCCTTCACACAAACGCACACACTATGTTTTAAGTATTTTAGATTCACGTATCACATCCTACCATGTTTACATCCCTGTAATTCCAGAAATTTCCCTTAAAATCTGTTCAGAAAATGCTGAGATTCTGTCCGTGTACAATTTACACATCGATAACAAGCAATTAATCTGATTTAATCCCTTGGCTAAATATGAAAGTTCCCTTTTAGACTCTTTTAAAACTCTAAACAATGCTGCTCAGTTCCTTTCAGAGTGGATTAGAAAGGGTGGCGTAAACAAACAGAACAATGAAATAAAGGAAGAACGATTTGACAATGAGAAAAACATTCCTAATAGCATTAGCGAAACATTTCCTCAGTGCTGCGGTTCAGATTTAATAAAACTCATTGAGAGTGACAAGGCATTAGGAGTGATGAAGAAACAGGAAGGAGAGCGAGAGGGTTGCGAAGATGACGGAAAGAGAATATAAGGAAGCACGTCAAGAAAGAGAGAGAGAGAGAGCCAGAGATGAGGGTGTGGGCTCATCGCTCCTCCGCACCGCTATCAGACTCAGCACCTCGGGGCTGGCGCAGTGCCACCACAGCCATGAAACCGAGATGGGCCCCGACTGGCACCATCTAACGCTGACGCCCACCCATCATAACATCTCATCATAGCCCATGACGGTCCTCATCCTTGTGCACAACATTACACTTCTGGAATGAGTTTTTATTCCCTCTGGAGTCAAATATGGATAACGGCATATGACAGCAAAAGACGATACATCATTTTAATGCCTAACTCTCTCGTACACACAAACACCTACATGCATCAGCTACACGGCATCCGTATCCCTTTTCCATATGCGCAAAAAATGCATAACATGATTAAGCAATACCAAAATGCTACATATAATTCATCAAAAATATTCCCTTGTTTCCTAGTTAAGATGAATGTTAAATGTGAAGTGTGTGGTTCCTGAGCACCAAAATGCAAAAATAATGTTTCAAACACTTAAACTCTTTTAACAAAGATGCATTAAATTAATCAAAAGGTGGCAATTATAATGTTTATAATGTTCTTCAAATAATTCTGTTGAACTTTCTGGTTCATAATAATAAGAAATGTTTTTTTGAGGTATAAATTAGCATATTAGAATGATTTCTGAAGGATCATGTGATAATGAAGAAATGGCTGCTCAAAATTGGTGCTGTCAAATGTACTGACGTCGGTGCTGAAATTTTAAAAATGTGATGGCACCAGCATTTCCAGCTAGCATTTAGAGTGGATTCTTAAACACCTCTGAATGGCCAGTGAGTTCATGTGCACAATAGATATGTCTGTGATTGGCTACAATGATCTTCGCTTTACACCTGTTTTCCCAAGTCCAGCTGGGTTACAATAAAACTGTTGCTGCGTAGAGCTGCATGATTTTGCAGAATTGAGAATCTTTTTTTTTTGGTTTCAAATAGAGGTCACAATTCCACCATGATTCTGAACTAAGCAAAATAGCATGTAATTTAACAGAGGCTGTAACAAAATATTAACTGCTGCAATCTATTCAAAAAGGTTTTATTAATTTGAATGATGTATTTTAAAAACAATTGTTTGAATGAATGATTCAGTGACTCACTCATAAATACTTCACTTCATTACAGAATGAATCTGCATTTTTGAACAAATCTCGAGTGAATGATTCAATGGCTCACTCATAAATACTTCACTTGTTTCATTACTGAATGAATCTGCATTTTTGAACAAATCTCTTGAATGAATGATTCAACGACTTACTCAAATACTTCACTTGTTTCATTAATGAATGAATCAGTGTTTTTGAACAAATCTCTTAAATGAACAATTCAATGACATACATTTTTAACCGTTATTTTTTTGCCACCTAGTGTCGATTAACAATTACAATTGACATTCTAATCAACAAACGTTATTTGAAGCAAAAAATTGAAGTGAAAATGACTTTCAATAGATGATTTCCAATACAGACTGTATTTTGAAACACATCAGTGTTTATATAATAACTAAAAATCGAAACATGAAAACTACTCTCATAGTTTTTGAATGTTCCGGTTTATTAGATAAATTGTTTTCATTTAGAAAGACAGCATGGGTGACTGAATCTAGATTGCAATGTTTTAACGATTAATCGTGCCACGGTTGTTTTTCATGTCTGCGGGTTGAAGCGACCCCGAAAATGTGATATTTAGCCCCTGCAATGCTAATTTTACCAGGGGAACCCCGCCAAAAAAAACTGTATTTTACCCCCGAAGTGCGATTTTTACACGGAAATGCGACTGGGCGGGTTTTGCTGTGAAACCCTGGCAACACTGCTTCAATTTTGAAATGCCAGTATCGGCACATTTTTTAAATTTCAGTACTGACTGGTACGATGTCGGTACTTTTGACAACACTACTCAAAATTCAGCTTTGCCATCACAGGAACAAATTACATTTTAAAAGATATTAAAATTAGTGCTGGGCAACGATTAATCGCAGCCAAAATAAAAGTTTTTGTGTACATAATATATGTGTGTGTACTGTGTATATTTATTATGTGTGTGTATATATATATATATATATATATATATATATATATATTATATATATATATATATATATATATACATACATACATACATACATGTAAATACATTTAAATTTTTTTAAAATATATACTGTATATGTGTGTATTTATATATGTATATACATAATAAATATACACAGTACACAAACATATTATGCGATTAATCGTTGCCCAGCACTAATTAAAAGAGAAAACTATTATTTTAAATTTTACATTCTAATATAAATTCTTACAGAATTGCTGTTTATACTGTATTTTTGATCAAATAAATGCATCTTTGGTGAGCATTAGAGACTTTAAAATATGTTCTGACTCTAACTCATTCACATGTTCAAGTTCAGGCACTGGTTTATTGGTTCAGGTAGCCCCTCCCCAAACTCAAATGATTGGTTCTTCTTGTGAACGGCCACACAAACCTGATTTCAATTCCATTTGCCAGTGCTGAATCGACACACTTCATCTTTAAGCCTTAAAACAATATCAACCATTTGACCTTTATGTGATGTGACTTGCCTCTCTTTTGAATGATAATTCGGAGCAGGGGATTGGCCGAGGACAGTGCTTTGTGGAAGTTGTCATCATTGTTGATTGGAAGTAGATCTCCATGAATGTCAGCGTATCCCAGCAGCACATCCACTCCTGGGATCCGGTGAATGGTCTGCAGCAATTGGTAGAATTCCTGGAAGCCCCCGGCTCCGTTCCTCTTCAAGGCAAACCTGCGGTACTCCGCCTCAAACTGCAGGACAACCACAAACGAATTAAATGATGTCAATAAACACACATCAGGATCTTAATGTACAGCACTTAGCTTTGTAGATCAATTATGACTTCAACAGATTACCACCCTGTAAGACATGCGACCGTTGTTTTTTTGGAAATGGATCAAGATTTTCCAACTGAAACTTGGACAGTGACTTTACACACAGATGCATCTGCAGGCACATCCAGTGCCAGTTCCTCGTACCAATTTCACTTGCTCCTGCAGCTGCAGAGCTGTTTGATGTGCACTTGCAGCTTGGAGGAAGCCATTAAGGTAAAAAAAGAGCAGTGAGGAACAAAGGGAGGGTCAATCTAATCAAGTGCTACAGATAAAGAGAAAGATGAGAATGGTGGCATTAAAAAGCTGAGCTTCTCCAGACCACACACACAATCTGAACGGATGGGGAATTCATCTCAAGAGCTCAGCTGAACATATTGGACAAAATCTGTCAGATTGCTCAGTTTATGATGAGGAATTGCATCCGAGCCAATCATTTTCTCCTGCATCTGTAGAGAATACCTTACATATGGAGATGGAGAATACTAGTGGAAAAATATACAAGGTCATATTGAAGATCATTTGACTATGGAGTCATCCAGCAGGTCACATAGGATGTTCTCTGAGGACCATGTACCCATTCACAAACATATTCCCATTCCCTGGCTTTTTCCAGTGGCAGATAACAAGAGTGAAGGGTGTTTGATCTCACAGGCAGCTTTAATGTTTTATTAGACTATCTAGAAATACATGTTCAATACAATGTCTTTCAGATGTGATAATCAGCGATAATCAGAAAATCTTTTTCATCAGCACCTTTGAAACAAGTTGTCTTTGCACCAAAATGAGTTATTATTCGATTTAAAAAAAACAGTGCTGTTATGTGGAATCACCACAGTAACTATAGCAATACAGATAAAAAGGCCATACCTGTCATACTTTACCAATGAAAACACGGCTTGTTGGAGAAAAGACATCACTATGAACTGTTCAACACAAACCTCAAACTACATTCACATTACAAATGCCTTTCCAATGAGTAAGTGACAGATAATATGAGACAGGATCCCATCAAGAGCTCGAAAAGTAGAAAAGAATACAGTTCCCTCTAATTTCCTCTCAGGAAGAAAAGAGTGTCACCAAACACACTGCACTGCCTGTTATGAAATCCAAAACCTCATGAGGAAGGATTCAGGTGATTAAATTAGCCAGTTTAGGCAAAAAATAGTAAAAAAAAAGCCGCTATATAACATCCAGGCCTGGAATCTTACTTCTGTTTACTGTTCTCCTTGTGCACGCACATCTATGCGCTGCCCGCCCAACATTTCTCAAGAATGGAGGGATAATAAAACATATCCTGCTCTGTTTGGCAGATTGTGGTTGAGGCTTTCCAATAAGCATACTGGGCGCATTGACAACAAACAACTTCAATACACCAGACACTAACAATAAGTGGTCTGTGTCTTTAGTAATAACAGAGGCCATGAAAACGTAATAAAATATATGAAATATTTTAAACAAACATCAGTAGATGTTCGTCTGTTGATGTGTATTCAGCACCATCAAATGTAATGTACTAAAGAGTGTTTCCTCTCATAAACGAGGCTGTTTGTACACATCTGTGTGGCCTGAGATGAACCGATTTATAACCACTACATTTTAATTTAGACAACTGTTGAGTACTATTACACAACGGTGGCTGTCAACCAAAAGGCAGCAGCCTGGAAAACCTGGAAACCAGGAAAATAATGTAAATTAGTGCAATTATTTTATATATTCCATAAATAAACCTTTTCTAGTAAAGCCAAGCTTTAAGGTAGTTTTACTGGGTAGAAGTTGTGAGTTTAAATATTTCAAAAATCCCTATCCAGCAAATCACAGACAACTAGAAATGTCATGAGGCCTTCGAATATTGTTGTGGACGATGGTGGGTCCAAAACTCAAAAAGGTAGAGTTGACAAGCGATTAAACGCAATTAATCACATCCAAAATAAAAGTTTGTGTTTATATAAAGACACACACATGTATCTATATTTAAGAAAAATGGTATATTTCTGTATACAATATTTGTATTAATATATAAGTTGATATATACACATAAATATTTTTTAAAAATACATACATGCATGTGTGTATTTTTATTCCTAATAAATATACACAGTACACATACATATATTATGTAAACACAAACTTTATTTTCGACGCGATTAATCGCGATTAATCGTTTGACAGCCGTACATGACATGAAACATCTGGAGTGGAGCTGGAGCTGGCTTAGTTATAACAGAACGAGGCTGCTGCACTCCACTTACAGTTGATGATCCAGTCCAGGTTTTAGTTTGAATTGCATAGTGACACTCAAAGCTTGATGCTTTAGCTTCTTTTGGAACTATTTTCACCCGCAGATAAGACATATACTAACTAACTGGTCAATATTTGTCTGAAACATAAGATTTTTTAAATATTTACGGAGCAAATCGCTGGTTCTGTAGCAGTGAACATCAACAAGGTTAATTACCTGTGGCCTCTTGCCAGGTGCATTCCAAACAAATGCACTTTTGCTCGTGTTATTGCTTATTAATACCTGCTTACTTGTTGTAATGGAAGAAAAACAGTCGAATTTATCCTAGGTATGGAAACTAAACCAATGTCTTATCGAGTTTATGCAACACTACAAGGCTTTGCTAATATGATTAATGCCTCTCAAATGCATCGTTAGGATCTGATTCTTCCTGGACTGCGGGATTCGGTTTTTCGTTATTGGTGTGTAACATGCATAATTGATCAACAGGGCCCAATCGCCTCATTGCGCACGTCTGTCTATGGGTAGGATCCTTGCTTCACACTGCACCAGAACCGCATATCACATCACACGGACCGGAGACCTGCTGTCATAATGATCCCAGGCAAACGCGCCTCGTAGTCTGACACATACAGCACCATCAGCGTTTCTCTCTATGGATGGATTAGTACACAAACCCCAGCACTGATGCGCCGGATTGAAAGCCCTCCAATTACGGGCACGCTCCCGTGGAGGGCTGCGTAAACAGCAGTGTTTACATATGCACGCTGTCTAATGCAACATTTATGGGATTCACTTACTTTGCTCTTCACCTCCACCACGCTCTCCTCGTTTTTCAGCGGCGTCCTGTGATGCCGTGACATGTTTGCGGTTTATATATTCCCACGGGCAGTATCGCACGAGAGTGCCCCTAGATACAGGAATCAGCAGCCAGAGATCGTGTGCGCAGCATGAGTGAACTGACAGTCGCGATCCGCAGTACTGCTTCACAGGCACGGACTGATTTGTTAGAGCCGTTCTCCCGGTGGTGGGCGGGGCCTGTGGCTTTCAATAACACTGACGTCAGGCGGAACGCCGCTAGAAGGCGTGGTCGTGCGTAGTATCACATGTAAGCTTAATGTTGCTTTGACCTCTCAGGGTGGGATATAAAAATTCCTTATGACTCAGTGACCTCACTGTGTTAAAAGATATTAATATAAAAATGATATCATGATTATTAACATTTTAGAAAGGCTATTTCTATACCAGGAGAAATATTGAACACATGATTCAGTTTTGGGCCATGTTGTCCGACTATATGAGGTAAGTTTTCACAAAGAAACCTGCCGTTTAACCAGAGGCATTTTCTCTGAGAAGGCTAAAGAGGGTGTGCCTCCTCAAAATATTGGATGAGAAAAAAACTGTAGTACAAAAATAAAACAATGGTAATATTACAAAATATAACATTAAGAAGTGTATAAATCACTCGTTTTCCAAAGTAAAAATGTCCAACAGCAACACCAGCAGGTAAAGTTACAGCGGGAGTCCTCGTCTCTCTGGCCTCCCTTGAGCCCATTGAGTTTTAACAGACCCCCTAAAGTGTGCGGTGGGTTTGGTGGGTGGTAATTGAGAATGAATGGGAGAAAGTCACATCCTGATATGATTGGATATGACTGGTTACGATCGGCTGTGATTGGCTCATGCGATAAATCCCGCCTTCTGTGTGCGTGCCCTTCTGTATTAGCAAATCAGTCTGAATGAATAATAACGTTAATGGAAAGACTAACTTAAAAAAGTAAGCAAACAACTCACACCTTTAGATATTAACTTGAAAGCAGGATCTGTGGGAGTTTTTAGTGAGTAATCAGTTTGGTGAAATTTAAAGTAAATCTCTGTGACAAATATTTATAGAGCTTTGATGACTGATGATCCAAAAAAAAAATAGTTATGAGTTGACTATTAAAAAGAATAGCTGAACACAGTTCACAAATAAAATATATTGTTTAAATGGCTGCTGCCCTGAGTTATTTTGGAATAAATGTAAAATGCTTAACAACAACAACAAAAAATGTAAATGGGACATAATTAAAAAAAAAAAAAAAAAAGATCCTTTGGGGACTTTGTCTCCTCATTTCAGAACACCGCTGCTTTGAACACCATTTAATATACTTTAAGTATAGTAAAATATTTCAGAAATTCAAACAACCAGAAAAGTATAAAGTGTTACATTGTGACAGCATCTGTCTGTGAACACTAGCCCCGGGCTCTCTCACTGCAAAATTATCATGAGATTTGTATTTGCTCATGACATTTGACACCTCATGGCTATTCCTTTAAAGCAAAAAAATATATGTAATTTCTTTATGTATTTTAGCATTTTAATTAATTTAGATTCTTGTTATATTTTTATAACATTAATTGTGTTAATAATAACATGTTTATTTGAATACATTTAAAAAGATTCTGCAATCATTTACTCACACACAAGTTGTTCCAAAACTATTAAAAATATTTTTCTAATACAAAGTCAACAGCGACAATCAACCTACATTCTTCAGAATATTTTCTTTTGTGTTCAGCAGAAGAAAGAAATTCATACAGGTTTGTAACAGCTTGAGGATGAGTAAACAACGACAGCTTTTATCTTTAAGACATCCTGTGGTCCCCTTGAATGTCTGCCGAGGCCCCCTAGTGGATCCCAGCCTCGTGACTGAAAACCACTGCTTTAAAGTGTCTGCCTTGTCTCTCACTAAATGATTTAATACCAGTCCAGAGTTGCTATACTTAGTACATTTCATCATAAGATTCTAAGAGCAAACCTTAAAGGAGAAGTCCACTTACAGAACAACAGTTTACAGATAATGTACTCACCCCCTTGATATCCAAGATGTTCATGTCTTTCTTCAGTTGTATAGAAATTGTGTTTTTTGAGGAAAACGTTTCAGGATTTTTCTCCATATAATGGACTGATATGGTGCCCCAAGTTTGAACTTCCAAAATGCAGTTTAAATGCGGCTTCAAACATCCCAAATGCGGTTGTAAATGATCCCAGCCGAGGAAGAAGGGTCTTATCTAGCGAAGCGATCGGTAATTTTCATTTTAAAAAATATAATGTAAATACTTTTTAATCTCAAACGCTCATCTTGTCTTGCTCTCCCTCTGTGTATTCTGGCTCAATACACTTAGGGTATGTCAAAAAACTCCAAACGTATTTTCTTCCTCAACTTCAAAAATCATTTCAAAATCATCCTACATCACTGCAGAAGTTCCGACCCACTCTTTGCAAAGTGAACAAAGTCAAACACCCTTAACAAAAAAGGTAAAACAGCGATATAGGACGATTTTGAAGTTGAGGGAGAACATGAGATTGGAGTTTTTCGACATATCTTAACTGTCATGAACAAGCTTTTGACATTTAAAAAAGTATATAAATTGTATTATTTTTATGAAAATAACCAGTCGTTTCGTTAGATAGGACCCTTCTTCCTTGGCTGGTATTGTTTACAACCACATTTGGGATGTCTGAAGCCACATTTAAACTGCATTTTGAAAGTTCAAACTTGGGGCACCATAGTAGTCCATTATATGGAGAAAAATCCTGAAATGTTTTCCTCAAAAAACATAATTTCTTTATGACATACATCTTGGATGACAAGGGGGTGAGTACATTATCTGTAAATTGTTGTTCTGGAAGTGGACCTCTCCTTTAATGTTTAGAAGATATTAAAAACAAGAAAACTTAAAATGCGTAAGCATACTATTAACAGGTTGTAAAAAAATGAATATAGAAACTGTTAACACAAGCCTGTCTGGTTTCCCCCCTTATTTTTTTATCTTTTTCCTTCTAGTCTATTTGAGCCGCTGGTCTTAATTAAAGCTTCCCTTTCTAGAGTTTCCCTTGTTGTGTGTCCAGTCTCTGCTCTGCACACCCTCTCCGCGGGCCTCTGTCCAGCTCGGATGATGATGGAAAGCAGAAGAATGCAGGAATGTGGAGGGAGATGATAATCCTGGTTGCTCATCGCAACGGTCAGTGCTTTGATCTACTCTGCATTTGGTCTAGACCCAACAATTTCCTGGAATATAGCAGAGAAATGAAGTTTAAATACATACGTCTGTTTATCGGTCAGCTGACCCTTAAGGTAGTCACAGTGCTTTTTGGTTCCTACAACATATTTAAACTCAACACTGCCTGAGGAATTTTCAAATGTCTGTCTAACACCTGACCATGTTCTCTGTTCTTTGCTCATCCATGCAGTCATACCAAAAGTATTTAACCTGCCAAACCAGATGTTTGTTAGATAAGTACCTGCAGAGGCTTAAGGTCTGTTGAGTGACTTTTCGCCTAAGAAGCAGAAACTCGAGAAGCAGTGTGAAGGTTTTAAGTTGTCCTTTCTAAAATGACTCACTGTAATCTTATATCGTCACAGGAAGACACGTCTGACACATTGCAGAAGGAACGAGGTGGAGAGGATAGCAGCTTATGCTTCTATTAATGGCACCAAAATGCAAGTCAGGTGATAAACCTGGTGTTTGCAGTTTAAACAGGTGAACAGGACTGTTGTACTCACCCACAGAGTATTAGTTTTTAAAACCAGGTTTATTTAAGTTTGTAGTTGCGTAGGTGATGGATGCTTAAGAATGTGAGCTATTCAAGAGAGGTCTGGTTAGTACAAGCTGATAAGATATGTAATACTCCCACCTCTGTTCTTCATTTGGCCTTGTACATTCAGGGAAGAAAGGGGTGAAGTTGCACTTGAATTTTGTAAATCGCTGTCATCATGACCTGTTTTCTTTTTGAGGAAGGGGGCATATAATTCGGAAACAGAAATTATGTGATAGATGATTTACTCATTTTCTGTAATGTGTCAGTGAGTGGCTCACAGTTCTTGATCTCAAATAAAGCAGACACCCAAGAACACGACGATTTGCTGTGCAAATGAGAGTCATTTTAAGCCGGATATAACCAGTCGGGTTATTTAAGTGACTTTATGACAAAATGAAAAGGCAGCCTCTTAACAAGACAGGTCTTAGTCACCCTGTCGTGTTGAACTGAAAAGGTGCTTCATATCTCAATCATGTCAGCAGAATGAGCAAACATTCCGATCTTACCTGTCTGGAATCACAACTATTTTTTTTGTTCTCTGACCACGCACTACATTTTTCATCTCAGGTGTTTGCATGCCTATTGTACCCTAAAGATCTACTTCAGAGTGTAATGAACAAAATTCAAAAAAGGTTTTGGTAAACAGAAAGTTTAGAAGAACAGCATTTATCTGAAACAGAAATGTTTTGTAACATTATAAATGTTATAAAGCGAAAAAATTATACTGACTTCAAGCTTTTTAATTGTATTGTGTATAATGTTACAAAAGCGTTTTATTTCAGATAAATGCTGATCTTTGGATCTTTCTATTTATCAAAGAATTCTAAAAAAAAGTACTAAACTGTTTTAAATATCGATATTAATAAAAAATGTTTCTTGAACAGCAAATCAGCATG